>OZ023208.1:57238112-57248112 GCA_963995525.1 Escarpia spicata
CAGACAGACAGACAGACAGACAGACAGACAGACAGACAGACAGACAGACAGACAGACAGACAGACAGACAGACAGACAGACAGACAGACAGACAGACAGACAGACAGACAGACAGACAGACAGACAGACAGACATACAGACAGACAGACAGACAGACAGACAGACAGACAGACAGACAGACAGACAGACAGAGACTTTTACCACCAGTGTTATACATGCTTATAATTATATAGAAGCCTACATAATATTATAGGCCCTATTTGAAGTTGCTTTCTGAGTTAAACTACATTTTCTACTGTATTTTAGCACATGTATGTGCGATTTAAATAATATTTACTTAGGCGTATTTGATCACACGCGTTATCCTACATGTCACGTTACCTATTTGATTAATTATGCTTTTGCAAAATTACCAACGCCTGGTCTGGCCAGCGGAATAATACACGTGTATATACGGCACGCGGATAATTATAATGGCTCGTTTTTGCGCCATTTTATATAAAAGCTGCACATTAGGCATTTGTGGAACACGTTTAGGCCCTCTATGGTGTGAGGAAAGTGTAATAGAGGCTTATATGCTCCCTGTCTAGAGAATAGAGGTATACCATACGTTGATTCACTGGACATTTTTTCGCGGCGACGTTCACGATTTCCGAAGGTCGGGATACTGCATGGAGCTGGTCTCAAGAATATTTCAAGATAAACTATACCATTCTGATCCGAGCTTACAAATCCGATATATAGACAAAATAAAATGGGTTATTAGTATAATAGTCTGTTTCTTCTGTCAGTTCCGAAGAAAAGCGCCGCGTAACTATTGAACTTTTGTGTTACCTGACATCTCTGTAAGTAAACTACAAAATTATTGACAATTGTTATTCCACAACGTCCAGACAGTTGGTTAGTGTGTGTGTGTGTGTGTGTGTGTGTGTGTGTGTGTGTGTGTGTGTGTGTGTGTGTGTGTGTGTGTGTGTGTGTGTGTGTGTGTGTGTGTGTGTGTGTGTGTGTGTGTGTGTGTGTGTGTGTGTGCACAGCGTTGTAGAAAAATTGTTAATATTAATGTTTTATAAGTTTTTGTGGTACATTTAGGATCGCGCCTCTGGTCTGACGTCACCAGCAATGACGTAATTTTCAGTATGGCGTATGCGATTGTTACCGACCAAATGTTATTTCCGTAAATACTGGGCTATACCGTGCCTGCCAGACGCACGCACGGACGCACGCACGCATGCGCACGCGCATCATGTACATGTATACGCCTTAACGGCGTAAGCGGAAAACCATCAGACTTGATTCGGAGCAGGTTGCGGTGCCTCTCTCAGCCTTAGTTGCGTTGATACAATTTCGCAAAGCCGTAGTCTACGTCACCCACGGCGTCAGACCGTGGAGATAGAAAGAACACAGCCGGGCCTCAAAGTCCAAGTCCTATCGGGAAGAAGAGTTGTCTGGGAAAGGACTCACAAAGGTGTCGGGGGATTTAGTGCTGAGAAGATCGCCAACTACTTGACAGTTGGGTTCAATTGGAAGGGATTTCGGTAAGCCGTCCCTATAAAGGGTGATTCGTCTAGGAGGTGTCACACTCTACTTTAGATTGGGTCGTCTGATTAGGGAAGTTGAAACGAATAAGACCACAACGGTTTGTTCCGAAATGCAAAACCTAACCGTCATAACGGATTTTTATTAGCATAAAGCATTGTCACAGAAACGTCGATTCATACATACATTTCCTGGGCTAAAGGGGAGAGGGTGTGTTTTCACCATGTTAACCAATGTTTAGTGTTCTTGGTAAAGATTAAAATAATACATATTTTAATGGGATTATAGTCGTCCTGCGCAGCACCGATCAGCGTAATTTAATAATACGATTTAGTGTAGTTTCAACATTTTCCTGTCGCGAAAGATTGATCCCGTTTCCTATCGACACAAACTCCTGGATATGTATCACAAACATTATCAAATATATTTTATGTGTTGCGGCGTTACCTAAATATAGTTAAACATCAGTCACGTTTGTAGGTGGGCTGCACTGGCAATTAAAAATAGAGCAGTTTGCACGTCATTAAAATTATATTTTATAATATAAGAAAACGATGGTATCATTCGCGGAATTGTTTTGAGAAAAATATTGGTAAACAACTAGAGCGTTAACTTTTTGATTTAATAAGCGTGATGCTCCTTCCCTAAAGTGCAAGGGAGCATGTCTCAATGTCTCCTACCAAACAGTGCCTATACAATACACCGGGTTGAACCTCTGGGGTGCTCATGCTGGGAAAATCATTCCAGGGAAATGGGAAAGCACACGCATGAAAGGGCGACTGGGAACGGGAGACGAAAGGTGCGGGGTGGGGTCGCCCAGCTAAGTGGACCAGTGTAGCAAGCCCGTGGAAGATCGCGTGGTGGGTAAGGGTTCATACACCGAGTCAAAAGTGGTCAGTGACCCATACAAAATTAAAGATGCAAAAATCTGATCGTTTATTTAGTTTATAATATTATTATGCACTGTGTAACTCAGATGGCATATTCGCCTGCCGAATGAGTTTTAAATTAATGGACCAAAATGTGGCTATTATGTGTTTATGAATAGTAGCCTAACCTCGCCACTTGGTGCATTCGTGAACAGCTGTCGATAATTTTTACCCATGGACAGAGTTTATCAGGGTCAGGCGTTCACTTGGTCACGTGATTAGCATATATCATTCGCACTGGTAACATTAAAACTGCCTTCTTTCATTATACAATCACATTTACATGATACTCCACCCCGAAACACTGTTAAACACAATAATAGTTAAGGTATATTTTGTAAGGTGATTCACTAAAAACATAGTACGTAGGACATTATATGCGTGCGGTGTTTGTGTGTTGTTTGTTTGTTTGTTTGTGTTTGTGTTTGTGTGTGCGTGGGCGTGTGTGCAAGTGCGTGTGTGCGTCAGTGTGCGGTGTCCCTGTGTGCGCGTATCCGTATGTGTGTGCGTGTGAACGTGCATGCAAACGTGCATGCATGAGGTGTGTCTAATGCATGACCACTAATGAATACGGATAACTGCGCATCTATTTCCGCGTATAAGACTAAGTCGACAGTCCAAGCCTCGGGCCCTTACAGACCCCTGCTTAGTCGGAGTAGGCCCTACAGCCCCAGGGTGGTCGACAGCCCGACTCCCACGCCAACGTACGCCCATTGTTGGCCGCGGGAGGCTACTCGAACATCGACGGTGGCGTTGGTGTTGGTGTTGGTGTTGGTGTTGGTGTTGGTGTTAGTGTTGCTGTTTGTGTTGCTGTTTGTGTTGGTGTTAGTGTTGGTGTTGGTGTTGGTGTTGGTGTTAGTGTTGCTGTTTGTGTTGGTGTTTGTGTTGGTGTTGGTGTTGGTGTTGGTGTTGGTGTTGGTGTTGGTGTTAGTGTTGCTGTTTGTGTTGCTGTTGGTGTTGGTGTTAGTGTTAGTGTTGGTGTTGGTGTTGGTGTTGGTGTTGGTGTTGGTGTTAGTGTTTGTGTTTGTGTTTGTGTTGGTGTTGGTGTTGGTGTTGGTGTTGGTGTTGGTGTTGGTGTTGGTGTTGGTGGTGGTGGTAGCTATAAGGTATATTTTGTTGGGCACCGCAAAGCAGAACCACGATGGCAACTATAAAAAAACAACCCAACACAACAGTGGTCGCCGTGCAGGACGGCTCAAACCAACCCAACCCAACAGTGGTCGCCGTGCAGGACGGCTCAAACCAACCCAACACAACAGTGGTCGCCGTGCAGGACGGCTCAAACCAACCCAACAGTGGTCGCCGTGCAGGACGGCTCAAACCAACCCAACCCAACAGTGGTCGCCGTGCAGGATGCTCAAACAAAACTAAGATGGCGAAGAGCTATGGCTGTGGCATTATAACATTGTCCGTGGTTAATGTTGTCAAATGAATATATTAGCTATGCCATATACAAAGTCGGGCCATGCCAATTTCACGTTTCCTACAATGACAGTTTTTTTTGCGTGACGTGGGCGCCATCTTGCCCGCAAACAGGACGCACATTTTGTGTCGCCTTTGTCACCATTCGTGTCAACCACGACGCGGTTCCACTGTCGATTTTCTAACGCCGACACTTCCGGTGTTTACTCCGCGTGCGTACTCGCGACTCGTTCCTGGAGGAGGTCTTAATGCACTTACCAGTGTATTCCCCCAAGGTCGGCTGGAGACTGCGGGAATACGAATGCTATTGGTGGCAGTTTCGTTAGATACTGAAAGGATACCCACGAGTGGTAAAGTTATACCAAATATGCAGAATGGTAATTGTTTTCACCCGTGGGGATTGTACGGGAATAGTTACGATATATCTTTAATATACTTCACACACAGTAACGCTATGTCTATTACATACCAAGACGCCCATTGGAGGACAATGTTCACCACTCAATTCTCTCTTGTAGAAGATAGGCCCTCTAGCGACTGACCATAGACAGAGGTGAGTGGGCCTCGGCACCTCGGAGGAAATACACATACGATGACCCAAAGTTAGCCTATTGAGATCTAGATAGGGCCTAAATAACTTGTTATCCTTTGGTTTAATTATATCGTCAACTGGTTAACATACACCAAGAGGAACACCTATATCATAAAGGCATCTCTCAGTCGAGAGCTTTCACATTGACTCGGAGCTTTTGGAGATGCTAGATCCTGACCACTCAGCATGGCGCAAGAAGACGACCAAGAGAGCTGCTTCCTTTAAGCACGGCCGCATCACTGAAGCTGATAAAAACGCGAGAAGAGGAAGTCACCCTTCCAACTCCTCCACCCTTGACCAATTCCTGGTCATCCATAGTACAGTGTCCGGTCATGTTTGTAGAAGGACATTTCGGGCACTGACTGGACACACCAGCCACACACCAACCCATTGAAAAAATCGCAACCCTGGACGATGGTGATGGTGATAATGATGAATAATTTTGGTCATCTCTACTTTGCAAAGGACGTATAAAAAGTAGTTAAGTTTGGTTGATGCGTTGGCATTTTTATTGGTGATGTCGAACTGTAAACAGTTAAAACAAACATTATAACAAACTAGTACACGAGTGTCCAATTCTTTTGCTGTTTAGATCACCGTGAACCCAAACTGGAACTATTCACTCAGACTCGTGGTAGCAACGAGTCACCACTATACGGCAATCATCACCCGGATATAAGGCTAGGCAATATATATACGTGTGTCATTGACATTCAATGACACCTAACTCTCTTCACATCGCACACGAGCGATGTGAAGTATACACAAACAGCGTGTACTCTCATAAACCTAGGCTTCGCGCTTCCTTCTGTTTTTAAATTAAATTAATTTTTAAAAACAAAATGTACTGGTTTGAACAAATGACATTTCACCGTGTTTCTTTATTTTATTCAATCTTCCAAATGCAAGGAAATAAATAATTATTGTTATTATACACGAATCTAATATTTAGCAAATTCTAAAGTAACAATGATATCCAAGCACAACGCATTATTAGTACAAGATCTTTTTCAAACATGTTTGTAAAAATGTATACAGTATAACACAATTTAACAATGCGTAATTTGAGCATACCACTCCAATACGCTGTATCAATTGTCCTTACACATTGCATCTATAACCGTAATGCGTCGATGGCATGACTTTTTCAACCCGATTCAAGATATGCAGCGCTTTCTTTCAAGTGTCGTAGTTGTCACGGGCTGAACAAGTTATTAACCGCGCCGAAGCAAAGAGATACCATCCGCTTCACGCACGAACCCTTTAATATTGCCGAGCGGCGACCGTGCGCCAATCAACGCGGGCGCAACTGTTGCGCCTATCGATTGGCGACTTTGTTTGCTGACGCGATCTCGGCGCACTTATGGACCGGCGTCCGACCGCCGAGAAAGACGCCGTCGCTTTAATAGCCACTTATATCGGTCGCCACAGGAGGGCGCTCAATGCACATCCCGCCGGCAGAGTTCTTGGATGTATTGACGCCTGTATCAACAGGAGGGGTCGGGGGGGGGGGGGGGGGGGGGGTTAGACAGCAGGAATGCAAGTGAATGTTCAGGTTTGTACCCACCCTAGCCGTGATTCTGTGTCGGGAATCTAGATTACGATCTTTTACATAATTTAAAGGTGCCTCGTTCTTCCTCGTGGTTGCATTGTAGGATCGATATCAACAAACTCTCTTATCCCTCTTAATTTTCCTCTCCTTTCACCTTCCTCCGAGTCTCTCAAATTCCTCTTCACTTAGTCTTCCCAACTCGACTGTGGTCTTCCCTGTTCCCGTGACCTTGGTGTTTATCCGCCTCTTCTCTCTTTCGTAGTCTGTCTGTTTCCTTTCTCATCTCTCGACCTGACCACACCATCTGGCTTCTTACCAATCTTCCCGTTAAGCTGAACAACTTCCCCATCTCTTTTCCAAGGTCATTCATCCTCCTTCAGATTACCTGGTTTGCACGTGTAATTCTTCGGATTCGCTTAATCTCGTAAATTTGCAGCTTTGTTATTCTTATAAAACAAATATGACTTTAAAAACACAAATCTGTTCAATAAGCCATTAACAGCAACCATCTGTAAAGACGCTGACTAATTCAAGTGAGCACGGATGAATACTACGGTCAGGATCTATCCTTCTAGTAGACCACTGACTGAAGCCATGTTAGGGAGTGTTGGAAGTGCAATCGTTGTCAATGGTCAACTGTGGGGCCGGATTCATGAAACGCCTAAGAACGTTAAAATGCAAGTTCATCACGTCAACAAATAAACATATATGTTCTGGCAGACGAGGGACTAGTGGGAGACTGTGGAGAGTTACTTCTTCAGTAGCGTTGAACCCTCTACGGAGAAAGGGATTAGTCGACGCAAATTGCGGTGTCGGAGTCAGCCTGACGTAGTCGAAAGTGTTCAATTTTATGTGATTGTGACGTCACATTGGCTTCGCGTCTGACTCAGTCGGTGTCAGTCGATGTAGCGTACACACTGCTCTCGGGGGTGAGACTGGTCTGGTCTAGCTGGGTCGGGCGAAAAATGCCAGTGTATCACAGCCTTAAGAGATAACTTGTTAACTTTCTAATCATGCACGATCTGAACTAATGGCGAAAAAAAGCAAAGCGAATAGAACGATACACGGTAAATAGACTAACATGCAACCCCCCGGAGTACAAGGGGGGACTTTGTCTAAGCGTTTATGCAAAACCATAATATGAAGTTAGGCATTGACGTTGGAATTGCTTCAGTTAAGTTCACTCTACTACTTACAGCGTACACGACGAGCGTCGAATTCGTTTTGTCGGTACCCCCAGGATAAATATCACAATTTAAGAATTGTGTTTTATAAGACACCCCTACATTTCGTGACGTTATTCTAGCACCCCATTACGTCAAACCAACGCATGCAACGAGCAGTCTCGCGTGAAGGATCGACGCTCGCCTTCACTGCTGGGAGGCATCGGCGTTCGCCTTCCTTGCAAGTAGGCATCAACACTGGCTTTCCTAGCAAGTAGGACCTGGCGTTCGCCTTCCTAGCAAGTAGGACCTGGCGTTCGCCTTCCTAGCAAGTAGGACCTGGCGTTCGCCTTCCTAGCAAGTAGGACCTGGCGTTCGCCTTCCTTGCAAGTAGGCCCTAGCATTCGTTTTCCTTGCAAGTAGGCCCTGGCGTTCGCCTTCCTTGCACGTACGCATCGGCGTTCTCCTTCCTGGCAAGTAGGCCTCGGTACTCACTTTCCTTGCAAATAGGCATAGACAATTGCCTTCCTGGCAAGTAGGCCTTGGCGTTCACCTTCCTGGCAAGTAGGCCTCGGTTCTCACTTTCCTTGCAAATAGGCATATACAATCGCCTTCCTGGCAAGTAGGCCTCGACGCTCTCCTTTCTGGCAAGTAGGACTTGGCGTTCTCCTTCCTGGCAAGTAGGCACCGGTGCTCGCCTTCCTGGCAAGTAGGCCTCGGCGCCGAAGTATACCTGCGAGAGAAGTGAACTAATGAGTGTCTGGGTCGGTCCGCCTCACAGCCGCCCCGAATATCCGATGTCAACACGAGACACTCGCAGCGAGATGTCAGCCAGAATAGAGGCTAAATGTGTGGGAAACCCAACCGTCCGCTAAATCAAACAGGCGCCCTGTCGGTGCACGACTCGGTAGCAGACCAATTTAATATGCGACCTACTTATACTCCGCATTAAGGTACTAACCGGTGATTTCCTGGAGGCAGATATTGGTTAATCTGTGCAAAGGTCGCCTGGAAGTCTTGCATGGAGGCATGCAGATCAAAGGTCTGTCGCCCTTAACTCAAGACAGGTAAAATGTTCTCACACAATATATACCGACGTAATGAAGGTGATAGTGCTGGTTTTGCGACTAATGTCATTCTTGTGTCGTCAGTGATTTCTCTCAATGTCAACCCATGGTATATTAAATCGACAAAACTGAAGTCAGCTATAACTGTATAGGCTAGCCTGCACCCACCCGATGGGGTAACACACCATGCAAAGGCAGCAGGTATCATTGTTTGCATTGATTACAGTAATTTGAACTTAATTAATTCGTTCCAATTCAGGACCGTTATCTTTGTTAAATTGTAATTTCATGCATGGGGAAGGGGTAGACAAGAGGCAAGCTTAATCACCAATTATTTTACCATGCTAAGATATAAAGATTCTGCGGGATTTATCTATATATATATATATATATATATATATGTATACACACACACACGCACGCACGCACGCACGCACGCACGCACACACACACACACACACACATATATATATAAATTATATATATATATATTTATATGCCGATATATATATATATATTTATATGCATATATATATACATATAAATATATATATTATATAGAGGAAGAAGTAATGATAACCAAGGAGCCTATATTTAGACAGAAGGCGTCACTTAGCGATCATGGCAGTCTACAATGCAAGTTTTTGTCCCCCATTTTGGAGGCGGGCACGTGCGTTAGTGCATATGTTCTGGCTTGGCGCGCCTCCAGAATGGCGGAATAACCGCTTCGTTGACGTACTTTTTTGAACAATGGGAACAGCGCGCGCTGGACTGTCTTGTATTGATGACAACACCGCTAAAAGGGGCATACACATCCGCGAAGGAAAGGTACAGGCGCATATATTATTTTATTTTGAATTTTATTTTGTCACTTATATAGTGTTCGAATGATAATGTACATGTTGCATGCGAGCGGTCATTCTAAAAGAATACCAAGCACAACGTACGTGAAATATGGGTACTTATATGTTGAACCTGCAGGCGAAGCAATCGTCAGCGGGGGGAACTTCGCAGAACATCTGGCACCCATCGCCAGGGCTAGGCGACGCTCGGCCTGATAGGTGATCTTTTGGCATTCACCCCGATGGCGTCGGTTAGTCGTTGTTACGTCACGATTACGTCGTTACATCACAATGGTTCAGCGTCACAATAGCTTGGTGTCTAACCTAGCAACGTCAATGTGTGTGTGTGTGTGTGTGCGTGTGTGCGTGTGTGCGTGTGTGCGTGTGTGCGTGTGTGCGTGTGTGCGTGTGTGCGTGTGTGCGTGTGTGTGTGTGTGTGAGCGTGCATACACGCGCGCACGCCTATTCTTTTATGTTCACAGATAGCCTACGCATGCGTCTACATCATCATCATCCGTCGAGGTGACCGCTATTGGCCATCCGATCCCCCCCAAGCATACAAAACTGGCCCCCTCAACACACACACACACACACTGTCAGCCCATCTCCTCCTCCGGTTAGATAGGCTCTTTCATGTTCAGTCGTCCACGTTTCATCATGCTCTTAGCTTTATCATACAGTAGGAGATAATGTGCTAAGTGATGTCCACAGTGGCGGATTAAGGTGAATTGGGGCATTGGGTCAAGTTGGAATTGTGTTCCTTTTTAATGCATTTTGTTTTCATATAAATTGAGTGCAACATTATATTGTCTTCAATTTCAGGATTGTTTTTATTATAAATATAGACGATCTATTTTATTTATCGTGACCTCGCTTCCCCTTTATGGTATTATCCCT
>OZ023208.1:57253112-57390612 GCA_963995525.1 Escarpia spicata
TCGGTCTAAAGTTACCAAACGGAGGTGGCCAAATCTTCTCCGTAGACACATCACTGTAAACAGCTTGTCTCCATGTACATCCCTCGGTCTAAAGTTACCAAACGGAGGTGGCCAAATCTCCCCCGCAGACACCTCATTTCTCCGTAGACACATCACTGTAAACAGCTTGTCTCCATGTACATCCCTCTGTCTAAAGTTACCAAACGGAGGTGGACAAATCTCCTCCGTAGACACATCACTGTAAACAGCTTGTCTCCATGTACATCCCTCGGTCTAAAGTTACCAAACGGAGGTGGACAAATCTCCTCCGTAGACACATCACTGTAAACAGCTTGTCTCCATGTACATCCCTCGGTCTAAAGTTACCAAACGGAGGTGGCCAAATCTTCTCCGTAGACACATCACTGTAAACAGCTTGTCTCCATGTACATCCCTCTGTCTAAAGTTACCAAACGGAGGTGGACAAATCTCCTCCGTAGACACATCACTGTAAACAGCTTGTCTCCATGTACATCCCTCGGTCTAAAGTTACCAAACGGATGTGGCCAAATCTCCCCCGTAGACACATCACTGTAAACAGCTTGTCTCCATGTACAGCCTTCGGTCTAAAGTTACCAAACGGATGTGGCCAAATCTCCCCCGTAGACACATCACTGTAAACAGCTTGTCTCCATGTACATCCCTCGGTCTAAAGTTACCAAACGGAGGTGGCCAAATCTCTCCCGTAGACACATCACTGTAAACAGCTTGTCTCCATGTACAGCCTTCGGTCTAAAGTTACCAAACGGAGGTGGACAAATCTCCCCCGTAGACACATCACTGTAAACAGCTTGTCTCCATGCACATTCCTCGGTCTAAAGTTACCAAACGGAGGTGGCCAAATCTCCCCCGTAGACACATCACTGTAAACAGCTTGTCTCCATGTACATCCCTGGGTCTAAAGTTACCAAACGGAGGTGGCCAAATCTCCACCGTAGACACATCCCTGTAAACAGCTTGTCTCCATGTACATACCTGGGTCTAAAGTTACCAAACGGAGGTGGCCAAATCTCCACCGTAGACACATCACTGTAAACAGCTTGTCTGCATGTACATCCCTCGGTCTAAAGTTACCAAACTGAGGTGGCCAAATCTCCTACGTAGACACATCACTGCTGTAAACATCTTGTCTCCATGCACATCCCTCGGTCTAAAGTTGCCAAACGGAGATGGCCCAATTGTCTCCTCTAGACACATCACTGCCATCAACGACTTGCCTCCGTGCACATTAACGCCGTGTATCGTCACCCTTGTTGGTTTTCCGTGTTCTTTACACCAGTCATTCTTTTCCATTCGGGTTATGCATCCTACCAGTCGCACGTTCTTCTTTCCGTAGATGCCGACACTCATTTGGATGATTATTCTGGCATTTAACGCTGATGAGAGTTTAGAGAATGAGATCCCAGCTCAGCACATTGCCACCGTCCATTTCACGTGTTTCTTCAATCAAGCCAATTGTTGTTGTAACCCCACCCTCTTTCAGTCGACGACGGCCCAATTGTTGTTGTAACCCCACCCTCTTCCAGTCGACCACGGCCCAATTGTTGTTGTAACCCCAACCTCTTTCAGTCGACCACGGCCCAATTGTTGTTGTAACCACACCCTCTTTCAGTCGACCACGGCCCAAATATTGTCGTAACCCCACCCTCTTTCAGTCGACCACGGCCCAATTGTTGTCGTAACCCCACCCTCTTTCAGTCGACCACGTCCCAATTGTTGTTGTAACCCCACTCTCTTTCAGTCGACCACGGCCCAATTGTTGTTGTAACCCCACTCTCTTTCAGTCGACCACGGCCCAATTGTTGTCGTAACCCCACCCTCTTTCAGTCGACCACGGCCCAATTGTTGTTGTAACCCCACCCTCTTTCAGTCGACCACGGCCCAATTGTTGTTATAGCCACACCCTTTTTCAGTCGACCACGGCCCAATTGTTTTTGTAACCCCACTCTCTTTCAGTCGACGACGGCCCAATTGTTGTTGTAACCCCACCCTCTTTCAGTCGACCACGGCCCAATTGTTGTTATAGCCACAACCCTTTTTCAGTCGACCACGGCCCAATTGTTGTTGTAACCACACCCTCTTTCAGTCGACCACGGCCCAATTGTTGTTGTAACCACACCCTCTTTCAGTCGACCACGACCCAATTGTTGTCGTAACCCCACCCTCTTTCAGTCGACCACGGCCCAATTGTTGTTGTAATCCCACTCTCTTTCAGTCGACCACGGCCCAATTGTTGTTGTAACCCCACTCTCTTCCAGTCGACCACTGCCCAATTGTTGTTGTAATCCCACTCTCTTCCAGTCGACCACTGCCCAATTGTTGTTGTAATCCCACTCTCTTTCAGTCGACCACGGCCCAATTGTTGTTATAGCCACACCCTCTTTCAGTCGACCACTGCCCAATTGTTGTCGTAACCCCACCCTCTTTCAGTCGACCACGACCCAATTGTTGTTGTAACCACACCCTCTTTCAGTCGACCACGGCCCAATTGTTGTTGTAACCACACCCTCTTTCAGTCGACCACGACCCAATTGTTGTCGTAACCCCACCCCCTTTCAATCGACCACGGCCCAATTGTTGTTGTAATCCCACTCTCTTTCAGTCGACCACGGCCCAATTGTTGTTGTAATCCCACTCTCTTTCAGTCGACCACGGCCCAATTGTTGTTGTAACCCCACCCTCTTTCAGTCGATCACGGCCCAATTGTTGTTGTAACCCCACCCTCTTTCAGTCGACCACGGCCCAATTGCAGTTTATGAAATGAAAGCGAAACAACCTAGCCGTATAGCACGCGTGCGCACATGTGTGCATGCGTATGTTAGTGTGCGGGTGTATGTGCGTGCGCGTGTATGTGTCAGCGCGCGGTGTGTGTGTGTGTGCGTGCGTATAGTGTATATGCGCTCGTGTGTTATATATATGGGAGGCTGAAACTCATGGCACGTACTCGCGATCAGAAGCAAAGGCGGTGGCTTCACGCCGGCCGCAACCAGTACATACTTGTCATCATTTCTCAGTAGGACGACGTATTTACTTATCCTCTTCCCCAATTCTACCGCAATGACGTCACACAAGACTACTGTCTACGTAATTGTTCTATTCGTACGTCACTTGGTTTGACGTCGTTTTGATAATGAAAACGCCCGTTTTTCACCGTATGATTGATAATATTAATTAATAAAGGGCCTCTATACGTTGTTTTGTAATAAGGACAGCTGTCCAGCGTTGAAAAGTTTGAACACCACGAAGTCCCTATGTAAGAGACGCATTGCAACTTCGAGATGAACAACAGTCGCAATACCCATGGGCCCATGGCCTACACGTACGTATACTTGCAGTCCAAGTTTCCATGGGATACCTACCAACGGTACGTGTATTGAACACTTTCTCCAATCCACACCCGTTGTAAACCTAGGATCCAGATTCGGTCTTTAGGATAGCAACAAAATCCATTTTGTCCATTCCCTTTTGAAATATTGTGCAATTTCACGTTATGTTGCCGAGGTCAAGCATTCGTTGGCAAACACTTCCGATTCATTGCCCAACATCTTACCTCGGGCAGCTAATGATTGTGTTATCCACCGCAGGCATTTCTATACACTTCTAAAACTCGCTAGTCTACCGAGGTGTAGTGACATTGCTTCGACGCATCTACGCCATCCAGGTAAGCTTCCGTCTTTTTACCGACCCAGATAATCCAGGCACATTTCCTTTGCTGGGAAGTTTCTATACACTTCTATACACACTAGACTACCCCTTAGGGGGTGACTTACTTACTCATACACCTTGTAACCCCGGGGGCAAGAACTCGTACCGCTAAACGAGGCTGTCTTGTGTAGGCGGAATACCTCCCACTATCCGGCCTTGACATTCATCCCCGGGGAAATAGTTCTCCCGAATATGTACCGTCCCAAAATAAAGGAGTTTGTTCCAAGTGTTAGTAACAACATTCGAACAAGGGCAACCTCGGTGGAATTTGCTCCCCTTAGGGTTCAAAAATCAGTTGGACATAACTATGGTGGATACACGCAGCACCGCCGTCATTTATTTACACATGTGCCTCTTTAATCCTGCTAACCTTGCTGGCGTGTCCATCCATCTGTTGCAAACTTTTATGCGGCTTACCAATGTTGAGATTGATCAAACATTTTACTTTGATGCACCCTTGAGGTTAGCTTGCGATGATTTAGGCGTAACAGAGGAAAGGCTTGCATATCTAGAAAATTGGAATCTCGATCAACAGACTTCCTTGCCGACTTGCAATATGTGGTTAATTATCTGGATGGCAATGTTGTTCAATCTTGTTCAGGATAAATTATGTTATTACTAAGGTGAATTATTATATATTCCCCCACTCCATCCTAATTTGCAGTCAGGAGTGGGCGAACGACCCAACTTCACACGTATTAGTGGGTATGCTTCGGCAGCGATCTGTTTCCGCAACAAGTGCCAAAACGGCCGTTCAGTAACTGAATATTCCGTGAAAATATTCATCCAGTTAGAAGAAATGAAATAACACAATTTTAGTGCACACATCATTGAAATTGCGAACTTTATGTTTGGCCTATTAAATGCAATTTGGCTGGATCAAACATTTAGGGAATACAATGGAAAGTTAATTCAAAACGTGTTGGAGCTGCTCGTGGAAATATGCCAAAACGTTTAAAAACGATTGATCAGTGATGATAATATTGAATTGGAAAACATATCTGGTTAAACATTATGAATTTCTGTCTACACGATTTGTTTATTTATAATGTTATGGATTATCAACATTTTATACACGTTTAGAAAGGGAGCTGGTGTATAACTGTAACCAAACAAAACACCTGCATGACAGAAACTTACGTCGACCATAATTATATAAGCTTTCGAAACATAAATCACATTTACATCACAAAACGTTTAACAATAATCAACAAATTGGTAATCCCGACAGCAACAAATAACTTTCTTGTGAAAGAAACAACAGAACTTCAGATTTTCGTAAAATTGATGAAAAATGATAAGGCACGTGCGACTGTTGTTTTAGTAGATGGCTACGTTTACTAGCTTCTTTGAGACATAATTTTGAAATAGTCATGCACATTAGTTTTATATCAAGCGATGCGTACATCGAACAATAATGTCCGTGTTACGTTTACAGTACCTACTTACTACTAACACAAGTGTCTTTCCATCCGGCACTCCACCATCGGGCCTACCGTAATGTTGGGCCGATATTGGCAAAACCATCGTGCTAACGGCCAAGTCTATTTAGACTAGTGCATGACAAAAAGATTCTGCACTTCAAAAGATAATATGGAGGTTTCAGATGTTCACTCAATTCTATTATCGGCACAGCTTCAAGAGAAAGGGGTATCTGGACCGCACTAGTTTTCACCCACACGCATTTGATAAGGTTTCGCACCCGATCTATTATCCACCCTGGAACTTACGAATCCTGTGGAATCAGGCGAATGTCGTTCCAGTGGCTCCATCTGTTGATAATTGTGGTACTAAAATGTCAGGTGGTCGGTAATGGTAGTAGTTATTAAATCTCTCATGAAAGTTTGTATTTATATGGCACTTCACCACTATTGTATACCACATTAGTTTTATTGAAAGCACACATGTATTTTAAACAAAGTGTTGCCTATTGCAATAAGCATGGCAAATTGTATACTTTCATAATAGTCGCACATTACTGGGCTAAAAAAGGAGGACTAGACACCAAAAACAAAAAGGGCTTAAAATAAATGAAAAACTTTTCTAAGATGTTAGCCAAGATACATCTACACCTAAAATTAGAGAAGAAGATAACATCTCGGTACGCACTGTTAGGTGGCACGATGCCAAGTGAAGTTCATGATGTAAGATGTCTTTTAACTAAAATATGAGAATATGAAACCCTTCAGAAATCAAAATTTGCTTGACTGATATATGCTAGTACCTCATCAGAATCCAACCAAAAGACTTTTAAAATGTTAAGAATGATCAGAGCACTCTGGACCTGAAATGGTGGACTTACGTTTCCACCACATTGTCCACAACCACAATTTTTTTTAAACAATAATAAACTGACAGGATGTGTTTTTTGTGTCTCTTCTTTCTCCATGGGCCTAAGATACAGCACAAATTATATTAATAGCTAGGAACTGTCCACAAAGAAGCTGGTTTTGGAGCAAAATATACCATAAGTTATAGGACACCAATTTGGCACGGTATTGTGCGACCTATATAATAAGTTGGATAAACTCTATCACAACGACCAGTGTTCAAAATAACAAAGATAAGCCTGGTTTATAGTGTAACCTCAATACAACGAACAAGCAGTGGACCTCACACAAAGCCACCTTGCAATTATTCATGAAATACATGCTCCATATTCTACCATGTTCTACTCCAAATACTGTTCCACAACGACACTATACAGCAAAACTGGATCTAGGCAGCTACTTTGAGTCGGCCGCCTGCAGCTCTAGTGCCTCAAATGATGTAGCCATCTTGTCAGCCATATGCAGCAGCAACTGGTAAGCCTACAAACAAGAAACAGGTTAACACATAATACAACTATTTTGGTAAGAGTCGTACAGGCCTTGTATATACAAGTGTGCATTTTGTGGAATTTTCTTGGTTTTTTGCCTTGTTTCCTAGAACTTTCCAGAATTTGAACACCTGCCAAAAATGGTACCCAAACCACCTGCGAATTCCTGTATTATGGTTCTACTCCTGAATTAACTTTTACTTCATGAGACTTTAATGAGAGAATCCATTACGTGGCAGCATTATTTTGCACACATCATACGTGAACTTTGTGTGTGCTTTGTGTGTGCTTTGTGTGTGCTTTGTGTGTGCTTTGTGTGTGTGCTTTGTGTGTGTGTGTGTGTGTGTGTGTGTGTGTGTGTGTGTGTGTGTGTGTGTGTGTGTGTGTGTGTGTGTGTGTGTGTGTGTGTGTGTGTGTGTGTGATATTACTGCAGATCATCTATGTGTATTTTGTTTATTATATATTACAACAATACTGTTGCCATTTGCATTTCACAATACTGCAAGTACACTGGATAATAATCTGAATTTGACATTACTTAAAATAAGTTGTTTTTGCCATTGTATGTGCCAAGTACTTCACGTGCAACATTAGTACAAATATCATTCAAATGTACATGTGGATCAAATAATTTCACCATTTATATTTTACACTATAAGTACTGGTCAACTTATTTTCAACTTAACAAGAATTTTATATGCAGCAATGCTACCAGCACTCCACAGCTGATAGTACTCCAAATACTTCGCAGATAGCTGACAGTACTGCTAATGCCATATGATATAGCTCTAAAGTACTTTGTTGTTGACTACAATGGGAAGTACTGGTCTGATATCTGATTGCTTTGACTTGTATTTGGAATGTTAACACATACAGCTGTATTATGTTGCTGAAAGTTCTGCAAGTACTTTGTTATGACCACAAATTGCCGGCTCTGTGTAGCCGAGAATACTGCACGTACACTGTAGCTCAGAGAACTACAAGTACCGTGTAGTTGAAAGTACTGCAAATGCTTCATAGGTAAATACTGCAGTCAGCAAGTTCTTTGAGCTAAGAGTACTGCAAGTACTTTATAGCTGACAATGTTGCTACATCTTTTTAGTAGAGTATTGCAAGTACTTTGTAAATGCGAGTACTGCAAATACTTTTAAACTGATAGTACTGCACATTTTTTCTAGCTTCAAGTACTTTATAGCTTACATTATATCAAGTACTTTTTAGCTGACATTATTGTACATACTTTGTACCCGAGAGTCCTTCAAGTACATCGTAGCCAAAAGTACAGCAGGTACTATCGTTCTAAGGACCACTTTTGGACTTGAAACTGTATTGTATGTCTGTATGTTCCTTATTAATGATTACACAACTGAGTGCAGGCCCGAACAGGGACATTATAGTTGCTCCTTTCAACCCTAGGCTTTAGACCGTAGCCGGTGTTTGAAAATAACACCCTGTTTCCCCACTGATTTTACCCAAAACATGAAAATGTGAGGTCTATAGGTATAAACATTGTTTTTAGTTTTAAAAACTATCCACTAGATGGCACCACTGCTCAATACAGCATTATGTGATTTTTTTGCTCTGGGTTTGCCTAACTTGGAGTGTCAGTCTTCGAGTGGGTCTAGCTGACTTGAAGTCTAAATGGTTGAGCGAATGCTCCTTATGAGTGCCCATGGAGAGTCGACAGTACAAGATTGAGATACCCACCTGTGTTGTGAGTTTCTCCCTGTACTTGGCCTCTGTGATGGGGTTCGCTTCTTCCTGGAAGGCAGCATTGATGCTCCCTGCACTAGCCACAGTGATCTTACTTGGCTGAGAGTCAGAGGATGTCGAATCCTTCACCTTCTTGTTCCCTGACACAGGAGTCTTGCTTCCCTTGCCGCCCAGCTGTCAACAGACGCGTCACTGTGTCAATATGTGTGTCACGATATGTCGAATCATCGGTGTCAACATTTGCTCAATGGAAAAGCAGAAAAGTCCACAAAACATTAGCTTCTTTTGCATTTTTATTTTCATTTTAACGTGCTGTTTTTATGAATTGTTAATTGTCATTCTTGTTTGCGATGAAAGCCCGTGAGAGAGTATGAAAAAGTATGAGACCGAAGAAACAGCATGTGCCTAGAAAGGCTTTGTAGTTACAACAAATAAATCTATTTTAATATGAATATTGTCTGTTTTTGAATAATAAAAACATGAGACATTTAATCAAGAGTAGGAACGAGTGTGAAAGCAGCATTTCCTGTTTAAAAGCGATAATGTTTACACCTATGTCAACAAGTGTTGTCTTTACATGTTTCAGATGTATTTCAAATCTCCAAATCTGAACGAAAGCTCTCACGTGGTATTTGTGTAATGTTACGCATGACCACAACACCATATTCATTACCACAAAAACAAGTTAATCTTGTAATTGCTACAAACTGTTCCTGTAATGTTGGCAAATAAACACAAAAGCTGCATAGTCACATGATTGCAACTGCTATGTATCTATACATAGATAATCATGTAAAAGAAGATTTTGCAAATAATATTCCAGAGGAAATGAGATTACAGGTTTTGGGGTGAGAGGGAAACTGACCTCCTTTCCCTCTTTACTTGTCCTTCCTCCTTTGCTCTCCTTCCCACTTTTCTTTTCCTTTGACTCGGGCTTTGCCTTGCTGCTCGCCGGAGGGGCCTTCTTTTCCGCCGCTGCAATCACATGACACTGTGATTTATTTAAGGAACATTTTCAAGATACAGAAAGGACATTATTTCGGTGGCACACCGGCACAAGTGTCTCGTGGTGTTGATATTTTTCAGCATATATGATCACAGTTAGGGAGGATAAATCTATTTTGAAGAGCAACATGAGGTGTTGGAGCTGATAAGAGTGTTTGTGAAACTGGCTTCTATGCTCCACAAACATATTGGGCTGACCGGAGCTGTTGGGTTTTTGGACAGATACCAACTGTGTAAAGTGTGTAATGTCTTATCTGAAAGATGCATATCACTATTATTCTTTGGACATGTATGCCACAAAAAAAAATGGTAGTGCATTTCTTAGAGAAAACCAAAACAAATGGCCCAGTTCAGTTGACACATGCAGTAATGATGAAAGCACGCCACCTTTGTATTACAAATGCCAGGTAAGAAGTCTGAATCTGAAATGGTAAGTTATTTGAAAGCGATGTTATCCAAATGGTGTTATGCAAACAAGGTAATAAAATGATCACATTGATTATAAGATATGTAACTTAACTGTAAAACATTGTGCTGATTCTTAAGAGAACTTGTGTTGCTGTTAAACTTTGTGTAGTCCCTTCAACAATTAGGCTTATATTGTGTGCAATATGTGGCAATATACATCGGGTGCATGCTTCTAACTACTACATGTGAGTTTGTGTGAATAAAGTATGAACAAGTGAACTTACATCCTTTAGCAGAACCTTTTCTGGCTGTATGAAGAAAAAAATGCAAATTTTGTAAACAATGTTGTTGATCACCATGATCTAGTTAACTGACACTCAGACAATAATGACGCATATCTATTTATATTTAGGCAATGCAGTACACTTTTATACAGTTTATATAATCAACAAAATAAAGTAAGAATTTTTTAATGTAATATTAGATAGATCACCTTCACATTTAATCTGTAATAATGACATTCTACAATACTTGTGAAACTAATGTGGTGTCATTAAGGTATAGGTATAACATGAATTAATTGTTGCATGCACAGCTTATATGGCTTAATTAACTTAATTAAAGTTAGTATTGGAGGCACTACATACAAAAAATACCTTCTACATATCTACCGTTATAAAAACATCATTAATTTGGTGATTCAAAACTAAGCAAAATATATATTAATATTAACTATATCAACAACATACTGTCTGTCTAAAAAAGCCAAGTACAAACAGAGAGACAGACAAGCAACATGCATGTGATACACATGATATGGAACATCTGGAAAAGGAACATCCACGTGTCTACGCCTAGACATACACAAACCATTATTGTGTACATGCTGTATGGGGTTTGTGTATACATGCAAATGCTATAGGCTGGGTGTGTAGGCAGGGTGTGTAGGCTGGTTGTGTAGGCTGGGTGTGTAGGCTGGGTGTGTAGGCTGGGTGTGTAGGCAGGGTGTGTAGGCTGGTTGTGTAGGCTGGGTGTGTAGGCTGGTTGTGTAGGCTGGGTGTGTAGGTTGGGTGTGTAGGCAGGGTGTGTAGGCAGGGTGTGTAGGCTAGTTGTGTAGGCTGGGTGTGTAGGCTGGGTGTGTAGGCAGGGTGTGTAGGCTGGGTGTATAGGCTGGGTGTGTAGGCTGGGTGTGTAGGCAGGGTGTGTAGGCAGGGTGTGTAGGGTAGTGTGTAGGATGGGTGTGTAGGCTGGGTGTGCAGGCTTGGTATGTAGGCAGGGTGTGTAGGCAGGGTCTGTAGGCTGGGTGTGTAGGCTGGGTGTGTAGGCAGGGTGTGTAGGCAGGGTGTGTAGGCAGGGTGTGTAGCAGGGTGTGTAGGCTGGGTGTGTAGGCAGGGTGTGTAGGTTGGGTGTGTAGGCAGGGTGTGTAGGCTGGGTGTGTAGGCAGGGTGTGTAGGCTGGGTGTGTAGGCTGGGTGTGTAGGCAGGGTGTGTAGGCTGGGTGTATAGGCAGGGTGTGTAGGCTAGGTGTGTAGGCTGGGTGTGTAGGCAGGGTGTGTAGACAGGGTCTGTAGGATGGGTGTGTAGGCAGGGTGTATAGGCTGGGTGTGTAGGCTGGGTGTGTAGGCAGGGTGTGTAGGCTGGGTGTGTAGGCTGGGTGTGTAGGCTGGTGTGTAGGTTGAGTGTGTAGGCTGGGTGTGTAGGCAGGGTGTGTAGGCTGGGTGTGTAGGCAGGGTGTGTAGGCTGGGTGTGTAGGCAGGGTGTGTAGGTTGGGTGCGTAGGCAGGGTGTGTAGGCTGGGTGTGTAGGCAGGGTGTGTAGGCTGGGTGTGTAGGCTGGGTGTGTAGGCTGGTGTGTAGGCTGGGTGTGTAAGCAGGGTGTGTAGGCTGGGTGTGCAATGGATGAGGTAAAAGTTCTGCTTGAAGGAAATGAGTTTGGCATGAATGGACAAGTTTGAGGTTTATGTAAGCCTCAAAGGGGGTGATGCTATGGGCCTGATTTGTATGCAATATTGGAGGTTCATGTTTGATAATAACATTATAAACAAAGATATTGTAGCAGAAGATATATTTTAAATGATACAACATACTTTAGAAACTTTGTGCCAGATTTGACTCTCACTAAATCTATACTCCGGTTTTACAAGTCTAGCTGTACAAAACAATAGTGAGGCCTCATTTAGAATATTGTATACAAGCATGGAGGCCATATCGCAAGAAGGACATAGATATGCTAGAAAGAGTACAGAGGAGAGCGACTAAAATGATACCAAATCTGAGGGATCTTAGTTACGAAATATGCCTAAAAGAATGTGGTTTAACAACACTAGAGACCAGGAGATTGAGAGGAGATCACATAGAAGTGTTTAAAATATTGAATGGTTATGAAAATATTGATAGAAACATTTTTTTCTCAGTTAAGAAAGATAGAAGGACCAGAGGACATGAAGCTACATTAGTAAAGGAGCAGTGTAGATTAGATATAAGAAAGTTCTCATTCTCACAAAGGACTGTAAATGAATGGAACAGATTATCTCCTGATTGTGTTGGTGCTAGTAGCGTGAATATGTTTAAAAATAAAATCGACACACACCTTAAAAAGGCGGGATACATGTAGATAAAAAGTATTGGACTCTCGATAAGCCAAAAGGCTTCCTTGTCCAACTGCCATCCAGAGTAATTTTCTGGATGGCAATCTTGTTAAATCTAGTCGAGATCGTGAGCTGAAGTTTAAAGTAGGAACTCAGGCCCACCTTGCCCAATCACTGTTTCAACCACAGTAGACAGGGTGATCTTGTCAGTGAAGTCTGGGTCTAAGGTGACATTTTGTACAAATGTTAAGTTAATCTTTACACCACATCGCTGGCTTGAAGCATTTATAACCAGCACTTAACATTAACTGAGTAGGGAAAGGCGGGGCAAGACAGAACCCATCAGGTATAATGAATCCTCTATTTAGTGAACTATATATGGCAAAAGGGTATAATTTGGCCTAGACAATTAGCGTATTTGACAAAGTCCTGCTAGCTGTCAGATTACAAACTCAAGAGAAAAGCACATTTAGCAAAATGTAACTTATGCCTCATTACCTCGGTGGAGAAGGGCGTAAATGCATAAGGTCACAAAGTAACTCAACTCGGAGTGCAAGTATCTTTTCTTTTGATTATTACACTTGTAATTACACCTGTCTTGGAAAGAATGGTGGATAAAAGGGGCACCACCCATGTCACAGAAGCTGTTCATAACAATACAAGTCAGCTGTTTGAATCTTAACATCTTTCTTCCACAATCAACACTGCTATGTGCATAATCTCACTCCAACAGTTAGTGCAAATACAAGTATTTGTGTAAACGAGTTATATGATAGAGATTTATTTAGGCTATGATAACAATACTAAAATACAATTTACAATTGCATCTGCACATCTGTATATATCAACTGTAAAATGACATTACTTTTTTGCAGTTGTTTAATTTTTATTTTTTTACATACCAGGTAATACGATAATGGAATAAAATCAATCACAAGTTCAGATGTTTACTGTATTAGTTATGTACTATTGCATAACACTTCTTAATTCAGGTACCACACTGTGTAGTAAATAATAAGGTGTGTGGACATGTCAATGGTCCGACATGTCCCACCTTTCCCTGTATGGCATATCGATCTAGCCCATGCTTAACATACAAGACACTTAACATAGTGGCCTTATAGCCCAGCTGAAGTAATAGTTGGCATACTGGCCTTACCAACTAGTCTAATACTTTACATTTGGCGTAGTACTTTACCACCTAGCTCACAATGTTGTCATAGGGGCACAGGCCTTAGGCCCTACCACCTAGCCCAATACTTGGCACGACTTGCATACAGGTCCTACCCTCTTGCCCGACATGTAATACTTGGCATACAAGCTTTACCACCTAGTCTAGCATTTTACAAGACACAACAGTTAGCATACAGACTAAGTCCAAGACTTTACGACAAATAAACTTGGCATACAGGCTAACCCAAATATTTGGCACACAGGCTTAACCCAACACTTGGTGCATATGGCATATGACTGGATCCCAATACTTGACATGTACAAGATCCAAGTTTTCATAATTGGCATACTGGTCCTACCTCCTAGCCACATACGTAACACATGGCATACATGTATAGCCCAATATTTGACACTTATCCAAAACTTACTACTTGGTATAGAGGCTTAGCCGAAGACTTGACACTTGGCATACAGGCTTAGCCCAAGACATGACACTTCACATACTGACTTAGCTCTGTGCTTAACACTTGACTTGGCCCAAAAAATGGCACAGTGGCGTAGGTCTTAGCTTAACACTTGACTGAGCCCAACACTTGACACTTGGCATACACGCCTAGCCAAAGGCTTGGCTCATGCTGTGTTGACACTTAGATTGCCTAGTGGAAGATTTGATGTCATATTTCTTTTTGACACTTTGTTTGTTTGTTTGTTTGGTATATGCATTGTCCATAACTGGAGTGCAGGTTAGTAATACTTGACGCTTCAGTTGTGCCTATAGTCTACTCACAATCGGATTCTGGTACCACGAGAGGGGAAACAGACGTTGTTTCCCGGTAACCCTTGTAGCCTGGGAAAACTGGACAGCAATGACATGGGAATATTGGCAACTCTGTACGTTACTGACAACCATCTCTGCATGACACTGTCATCTATTATTATAATATAATTGATACCATGTGAATCTTTGTTGTTTGGGCCATATGACATGCCTACTAATGGTGCAGTCACACACAAGTGGGCGATAATAGGGGTACTGCTTAAATTGGTGCACGTAAAATGTTGATGTGAAATATGCATGCAGGCTCTACGTAATACGTACATGTGCACGTACATATACATTTGCATGCGTGCACACGTGCAGTGCTAAACATGCATTGGCACAGGCACTGAAGTTACGTCGGAAGCAAGCAGGTGTGGGATGTTGCTACACACGCCATGCACAGCTACAAATGAACGAGAGTGCGACAATGGAATGGATGGAGAGAGCGAGCTGGTGAGCTAGCGGATCTGTGGACTGTGGATATGGTTACCGCTTGGTGTGGTTGACATCGGTGAATCCGTCCATGATGTCACTGATCTGATTAACTGCGCTGATGAATTGACATCGAAAGTCAGTCATAATCAGTTTTCTCAAAGAAAATCATTCATGAATCTACGCAGGTTTTTCAAAGAGTAAAAGTACTACTGGGTATTAACATAAAATATGTACAAATTATTTTATTTTCTCAAAATTATTGAATGATTAATTTAGAGTAAAAATTTTATGAATTTTTGGAATAAGATAGATAGCGAGCATTAAAATAATACACCATGCAAATGAAATTGCCTAATAAAATTACATGGAACTAATAATTTTTAAAAGCATAGACCCTGAACTAAAGTTATACCAGTACCCCAGTAATCACAGTTATTTTTATGGAGTTATAAAATGTCAGTGATATTCTATATTTAAAAATTCTTTCTTGAATGCCGTTAGTGAATGAATATGACTTACCTGGAAAATAAACACAGTTAGTCATATAAATTCAACATGTTAAATCAACAACAAACGTTAGCAATTAGAATGCAACAAACTAAATGTGAGAATTCCACAGTTTCTGCACATCTGTGGTTCCAAGCAACTACTACAAGTTAGTTATCAGTAACACGCCTATCTTGAAGAACCACTAGTGTCAGGGCAATAACATCTACACGAGCATCACACATTTTGGCATGCTGTTTTGGAATAACAATTGAAAAATTAATGCATTGGATGTTTCAAAGAATAAAATTTGGGAAACGATATTGAGCTCGTGTTTGATTCGTGACTTCAAATTTGGGTGTTTGAAAGAATTGCTTTCAAATGTTTTAATTTGTTTCTGACAATGGTAAGGGATAATCTCTAAATGTCAATGTCTGATATCAGATGAAATGACTTTCGTTTGGGGAAGGTCGGTCACAGACTGTTTCATCTGATGTTGGATATAACTATTTTACGCTTCATAATAATAATGTTAATATACTGATATCATCATATGAATGTTTATACACTTTCATCAGAGGGGGGGGGGGGGCTGAGGTCAGATGAAAGTAATTTCGGCTGATATCAGACATCAACGTTCTGAGATTATCCTAAAAGCCTGTAGATTTCAATATTCTTGGAATTATATTCTGACGTGATCTGCAGATATATCAAAGTAAATATATCCACACACCACATCTGCCGATACTGACTTTTTTAAACGGATGACTTTGTAAACTTGGTGTATGTGACTTGCTCATAGGTGCTTGGAGTACTAACTGGTAATGCCAAGATATGACTACAGTTGTATCTGCTGCACTGGGTACAAGTGTTTGAGGTGATTCTTACCAGGGTCCTCTGGAAGTCCTTCATCGCTGCGTTCTGCCAAGCCCAGTGTAGATCGCAACAGCATTGAATAACCCACAATCTGGTCCACAGTGTCGCACAGCTGCTCATAGCTACAGAGAAACAACAGCAGTTCATGGCTACACAGAAACAACAGCAGCTTCTAGCATTGATGAAACAACAGCAGCTCACAGCTACACAGAAACAACAGCAGCTTCTAGCTTTGGTGAAACAACAGCAGCTCATAGCTACACAGAAACAACAGCAGCTTAAATAGCTGTGGCGAAACAACAGCAGCCTGTACGATGGGCAGGCAAAGCATGTCTGGAAGATAGCCCCTCAGTGCATATAGAGGCGACGATTGCCTTTGAGGCCTACGCCACCAAGAGAGTCACTTCCTTCCTCGAGATTGTCAGTGATGGCACGACGGCCATCTACTTTGACTGGGTCATAAGCACTATTCCTTGAGATTGTAAGTTCACAGCCATCTATTTTGACTGGGTCATAAGTAACTCTTCCTTGAGATTGTAAGTTCATGGCCATCTACTTTGACTGGGTCATAAGTAACTCTTCCTTGAGATTGTAAGTTCACAGCCATCTACATTGACTGGGTCATAAGTAACTCTTCCTTGAGATTGTAAGTTCATGGCCATCTACTTTGACTGGGTCATAAGTAACTATTCCTCGAGATTGTAAGTTCACAGCCATCTACGTTGACTGGGTCATAAGTAACTATTCCTCGAGATTGTAAGTTCATGGCCATCTACTTTGACTGGGTCATAAGTAACTATTCCTCGAGATTGTAAGTTCACAGCCATCTACGTTGACTGGGTCATAAGTAACTATTCCTCGAGATTGTAAGTTCATGGCCATCTACTTTGACTGGGTCATAACTGTTCCTTGAGATTGTAAGTTCACAGTACTTTGACTCTCTGGGCCAGATTTAGGACACACCAGTTGGAAGGGCCAACTGCTCTAGACTCTGGGCCAGATGTAGGACACACCAGTTGGAAGTGTCAACTGTTCTAGACTCTTTGGGCCAGATTTAGGACACACCAGTTGGAAGTATCAACTGTTCTAGACTCTTTGGGCGAGATTTAGGACATATCAGTTGGAAGTGTCAACTGTTCTAGACTCTTTGGGCCAGATAGATAGGACACACCAGTTGGAAGGGCCAACTGTTCTAGACTCTTTGGGCCAGATTTAGGACACACCAGTTGGAAGTGTCAACTGTTCTAGACCCTTTGGGCCAGATTTAGGACACACCAGTTGGAAGTGTCAACTGTTCTAGACTCTTTGGGCCAGATTTAGGACACACCAGTTGGAAGTGTCAACTGTTCTAGACCCTTTGGGCCAGATTTAGGACACACCAGTTGGAAGTGTCAACTGTTCTAGACTCTTTGGGCCAGATTTAGGACACACCAGTTGGAAGTGTCAACTGTTCTAGAGTCTTTGGACCAGATTTAGGAGACACCAGTTGGACGTGTCAACTGTTCTAGACTCTTTGGGCCAGATTTAGGACACACCAGTTGGAAGGGCCAACTGTTGTAGACTCTTTGGGCCAGATTTAGGACACATCAGTTGGAAGTGTCAACTGTTGTAGACTCTTTGGGCCAGATTTAGGACACATCAGTTGGAAGTGTCAACTGTTCTAGACTCTTTGGACCAGATTTATGACATACCAGTTGGAAGTGTCAACTGTCATAGGGACCATATAACTAAGATATTCAGCTCATGGAAAATCCACCCTGAAATCCATCAATGAGTTGCGATTCCAATGTTCTGTAAACAAGTGATAATTTAGGAAACGTTTCATCGCTAACATTTTGAAGGTTTATTTGCATCTTCCAACGAAGCTTGATTCAAGATAAAATGCAGTTACAGTTAAATTTGGCTGTTTGTGGTGGTTAAAGAGTGATGTAATGTCGTCCTTAAAAATGAGCTTTCATGGGAGCATTTCTCAGGCTTACGATTCTTACAAATGTTAGTGAAACAGGCCCATGGACTCTCTGTGCCAGACTCACCAGGTGCCGTGCATGCGTTGCTGTGTGACAGTGAACGGTTTGAAGCAGAGGGCGACTTCCCGGGTGTTCAGTTTCCCCAGCAGTTCCTGCTTCTTGTCCTCCTCTTCCTCATCAGGGAGGCCCAGGATCAACTGATGGAGGGAACAAATAAATTTTCGTCATCCACATGATAAACAATATAGACAAACACAACACAGAGTAAGGACGGATTGGTGACACAAGATGCAGGGTCAACCTATTAAGTCTAACTACAATACAACATTTTAATGACATAACCACGGGACTGTGTCATTAACATAATTAACTTGTAAGGAAAATCACCACTAATTAGATTTCATTGTTTAATTTAAGGATCTTTTTCAAAATGCATAACCGAGGACAATATTTCCACAACGACACACCAGCGACAGTGTCCCGGTAGCGCATCCTGGTGTTGACAGTTTTCAGTACACAAGATCATGTAAGGAGCGAAAATTATTTTAAAGAGTAAAATTCTGAGCTGATAAGAATAACGTTAGTGAAACACCATGTCCTAAGTGCAGAATTGATGAGAAGAAAGAAGACAAACAAACGTCGATGACCAGTATTGAGGTGTGCCTCATTCTGGTCTACAGTGACACAGAGACGATACTGAAGCTATACATAACAGAAACGTACAAATGTCAATGATTAAAAATGGCACTTTACATTATATCATAAAAAATACACCACAAAACAATATACAGTTTGAATGAGATGGCAATGATAATTAAATAATTATTGAGTGTATTACAGTTTTCTCCAAATTCTTCTCTTAATGATGCATGACATTAACTCTAGAAAAGTATTCATGAAGTATGTCTAAAAAACATAAAGTGGTTCTGTGGCTGAATGTTTCATACTTGGTATTTTATTTGATAGATGATAACTGGATATAAAACACAAAGATAGTTTGCGAGACGGGAGATAACCTTGGTCATTGTGAAGGTCGTACCTGTTTGAGGCCTGCGATGTCGAGGTCCCAGTCATCCATTGCATACTCGCCATCTGGGTTAACTTGTGTCATTGTGTCTATATACAACTCCTTGAGACGCGTCACCAGACGGTGGTCATAGTGCAGCTGTCAACAGACACAGTGGTGACTTGCTCTGTCTTCATGAGACTCACTAGGTGGCGCTAATATTGTGACATACCCCACTAGGTGGCGCAACTGTTTTCTCTTACATAGAAACTCCATTTGATTCTCTAGGACTTCTTTTTAATTCAATGAAATTTAACTCAAATAAAATTTCAGAATAAAAATAAACTCTGATTGTACATACACATGTACAGCAATCAACAATGGTTGCAGAACAAAACATATAAAACATGAGAATAACAATAATATAATAATAATAAATAACTTCTTACACGCCAATATCTCAGACAATCCGAGCTCAGTGGCGCACCAAAACCAAAGGATTGAGCATTCTCGTACTCGTGTGACAGGCGAAAGTCGTCAACAAATGGATGGATGTGCTAGGAAGCTAGGGAGGATAGGCGATATTGAAAAGATATGTTTTGAGGTGACCACGAAATGTAACAATATTTTCTGCTGATTTAACATTAACGGGAAGCGAATTCCATATAGTTGGCACGGCAACTGAAAAAGCTCGAGTTCCAACAGGATCAAACCTATGCAGTTGTTTAGTTACAAAATAGTTTCTGAAAATGTTGTTATTAACAAAACACAAAAACTAAACAGTAAATCTTTTGGTATTGATGGAAACCATATTAATATTAGAGTTACAATAAACTAGATAAAAACTAGAGCAGCCTGATTTGATTCATTATAAACAGATTCCTGAGGTGTACTCACGTATGGATTCTTCCTGAGGAAGATCTCCTCCTCCGTGATGTAGGAGTCAATGGGAGACCGCGGTCTCTCTGGGGTGCGAATCCCCTCCAGCAGGTCAGACAGGATGGTCTTGGCGATTTGCTCTGCTTGGCGGTGGAACAACATTTGCTGCGGACAAAATGACATCATGACTTAAATCACAGCATGTTGTGCTTCAAGATTCTAGGAGGGTTCAGTGATGTTATGAGACAAACTGAAGAAAGATCGGATTAGAATTGTAAACCAGGTATTGGAGTGAACTCCTGAACAATCAGCATTAGTGTAGTAAAACTGGCATGGAGATAGGATCATGACCAATCAGCATTAGTGTAGTAAAACTGGCATGGAGATAGGATCACGACCAATCAGCATTAGTGTAGTAAAACTGGCATGGAGATAGGATCACGACCAATCAGCATTAGTGTAGTAAAACTGGCATGGAGATAGGATCACGACCAATCAGCATTAGTGTAGTAAAACTGGCATGGAGATAGGATCACGACCAATCAGCATTAGTGTAGTAAAACTGGCATGGAGATAGGATCACGACCAATCAGCATTAGTGTAGTAAAACTGGCATGGAGATAGGATCACGACCAATCAGCATTAGTGTAGTAAAACTGGCATGGAGATAGGATCACGACCAATCAGCATTAGTGTAGTAAAACTGGCATGGAGATAGGATCACGACCAATCAGCATTAGTGTAGTAAAACTGGCATGGAGATAGGATCACGACCAATCAGCATTAGTGTAGTAAAACTGGCATGGAGATAGGATCACGACCAATCAGCATTAGTGTAGTAAAACTGGCATGGAGATAGGATCACGACCAATCAGCATTAGTGTAGTAAAACTGGCATGGAGATAGGATCACGACCAATCAGCATTAGTGCAAGAAACACATTTATTTGTAGATGGCAGATAAATTGGAGCGCAAAAAACATGTAATACAGATAATAATGCAGGTTTGTGAAATTATTAATCATAAAGAATAATGAAGCCCCTGAGAATTAAACTGTTTTTTTTATAAATGTTATAGAATGTAAATCAGCCAGGTTTTTGTGCCAGTTTGCACAAGTAGAACTATTACACTGAAATATCAGTCCATAAATATGCTTGTGTATTAATACAGACACACACACACACACACACACACACACACACACACACACACACACACACACACACACACACACACACACACACACACACACACACACACACACACACACACACACACACACACACACACACAGACACACAGACACAACACACCCTACCCCCACACACACACTATCTCACCTCGAGTGCTGTCCTCTGTTTGGCGTACTTGTCCTCCTGTAGAGCGACTCCCCTGAGAGTGACCACAAGGGGGGACCCAGTGCTGAGCATGGGCTGTGTCTGCAAGTGCCATTGCTCTGAGAACACTCCGGCATTGGGCGACTTGAAGACAAACGGGAACTTGAGCACATCCCCGGGCAAAACCACTCCTATAGGGACAACAGACACGACCATCGGAACATGCATTTTAATCAGATTTAAAAGGAGGCGGTCTGTTCCTAGGTTTAATTAATTAATTAATATAATATTCTTAAGACTATGATAACTATGTTGAAGATATACCGTCTGCCAAATTGGCCTATAAAAATGTTTGCAATTTGGAAGTTTTGACCCAACAGCAATATTCAAATGGTAAACAGAACAGTTTCAAAAATGCTTTTTATGCAGAAGGAACAACGCAAGTCAGGTATTGATTGAATTAGGCCAAATTAATGACATGCAATTTTATTGACTGTATATTGTTATAAATTGTTACATACACATCCATTGTGACAACGACAGCAAGCATGCCGGCCCCTGACTGCTAAGCACTACTGTCTACTACATACAATTCATTATATGTGTGTGGGTCACTCCACCAATATATACACTATTCACCACATGTGTGGGGGTCACTCCGCCCTGCTAAAAGTCACCAACTGTTAAAGGGGAGGGAGGGTGGGAATTCTAAACTTGATCAATAATATTACACGAACACACTCATCTTAGGCAATACTGCTGTGGCAGGCTAGCTGAGGTAACCTCAATATCCTGTGATGTTCAACGATTTCCCATTTTCCCACGTTCAACAGAGCAGACTTTCAGTAATTACTGCGCTGGCTAATTCCCGGTAGAAGAACGGACTAACTCCCTTTAACGAGATTGCCATCCAGCACGAAACTCAAAGAGAGCAAGAGGGCAAGGAAATCGTTGGTTCATCAAGTGTGCAATAATTGTCACTGCAATTTCAGGGAAACTTATCAATGGTTTCTAAACATACAATACTAGAATAAAGACAGTCAGTCAGATAATTTATTCCATTCCCTTATATTCGTTTGAAGGTATAAAATAAATAACAATATGTAATAAAACCAGACAGCATAAACCTTAATGAAAGCTTGAACACAACATGATGATTGTCTGGCAGCAGGACCTAGAAGACTGCAGGTGGAGCCAACTCACCACTGGTTGTGTTGAAGTAGAACCTCTGTACTCGTGACGTCATCATCTCAAACGGGTTGGTCTTTGGCACTTTCTGTTGAACAAACACAATCTCGCCTGATTATCTCTTACACAGAAGTGTCTTAACTAATCAAAACACATAAATACTTCATTGTCTGGATATAAGTTTTATGCCATCATTCTTATCTACTTCCTTGTTTTGACACCAAACGTGTCTAACCAGCTTTGACAGCCACCTGTTTAAAGACCGACCACATTTGAAGGACTTGATCAGATAATAGCATTTTAATGTGTTTTAAATGGTGTATTCTAGACAGAATGTCTTAAACATAAAAACTTATGCAGGATAGACACGAGTTGTATCCATTTCATACATTCTCTGGATGATTCTTGGGCAAAGCTGTGGGTATGTACCTCACACTCCTTGAATCTATGCTTTCCTGTGAAGAATCACAAATTGTAGCTAAGGCTCACATGACAAACTGCAAAATTAAGGAAGAGTTACTTCTGACCAAGTCAACATAAATGGCTGTGAACTTACAATCTCAAGGAAGAGTTACTTATGACCCAGTCAAAGTAGATGGCTGTGAACTGACAATCTCAAGGAAGAGTAACTTATGACCCAGTCAAAGTAGATGGCTGTGAACTGACAATCTCAAGGAAGAGTTACTTATGACCCAGTTAAAGTAGATGGCTGTGAACTGACAACCTCAAGGAAGAGTTACTTATGACCCAGTCAAAGTAGATGGCTGTGAACTGACAATCTCAAGGAAGAGTTACTTATGACCCAGTCAAAGTAGATGGCTGTGAACTGACAACCTCAAGGAAGAGTTACTTATGACCCAGTCAAAGTAGATGGCTGTGAACTGACAATCTCAAGGAAGAGTTACTTATGACACAGTCAAAATAGATGGCTGTGAACTGACAATCTCAAGGAAGAGTTACTTATGACCCAGTCAAAGTAGATGGCTGTGAACTGACAATCTCAAGGAAGAGTTACTTATGACCCAGTCAAAGTAGATGGCTGTGAACTTACAATCTCAAGGAAGAATTACTTATGACCCAGTCAAAGTAAATGGCTGTGAACTGACAATCTCAAGGAAGAGTTACTTATGACCCAGTCAAAGTAGATGGCTGTGAACTGACAATCTCAAGGAAGAGTTACTTATGACCCAGTCAAAGTAGATGGCTATGAACTTACAATCTCAAGGAAGAGTTACTTATGACCCAGTCAAAGTAAATGGCTGTGAACTGACAATCTCAAGGAAGAGTTACTTATGACCCAGTCAAAGTAAATGGCTGTGAACTGACAATCTCAAGGAAGAGTTACTTATGACCCAGTCAAAGTAAATGGCTGTGAACTGACAATCTCAAGGAAGAGTTACAATTCAGTCAAAGTAGATGACCATAAACTTACAATCTCACGGAATAGTACTTACGACCCAGTCAAAGTAGATGGCCGTCGTGCCATCGTTGACAATCTCGAGGAAGGAAGTGACTCTCTTGGTGGCATAGGCCTCAAAGGCAATCCTCGCCTCTATGCGCTCTGAGGGGCTATCTTCCAGACATGCATTGCCTGCCCATCGCGCGGGCTGACCATTGAATATGAGCGATGGTCCGATGACCGGCAGAGGGTGGACATCGGGGTAGTTCTTCAGAGGGTCACTGTATAGTCAAACACAGAATAATCATCAACGGTTATCTAAGTAAGGCTACCTTCATGGTAATAATGGACCAATGTTATGCAAAAACAACAGTATGATGAGGATAAGAGTGAAAGTGGTATACTGTAGTACAATGAACATGCTGACTCCCACCCACGGAGCAACTAAACACTTATTTTCATTGGTGCCAATTGACCCGACAGAAGAATTAAAATTTTGAAACAGATGACAATCACCTACCAAAGTTACCGTACAATCCAAAACACACAGCAAAAACACTTTCGAGATAAATATTCCAAATTGCATTAGTAAAACTGCTAAATTGTTTTTTGTTTTGTAAAGGCAAAACAAATCTGAAATTTACTTTTATCCCTTTGAATGTACAGTATTGTCATGTTTTCCTCAGTTTTGTGAAATGTACCTTTTAGTCCAAACATCAAATACATTTTTCTATGACGACTAATATAATCATGAAAACCTATTTCAACAAATGCAACATTTCAGTTGCATAAATATTTTTCTATCCACAGAAGAGATATCATTTAGTGAATCACAGGAACATGAATTTTTAAAAATGACATTTAAATGGGCACAAAAGGCCCAGAAAATCCAAAGGGGAGAGGGAAAGGAAACATGGTATGTACTCTAACTCATGACTGTCCCTCTGGCCCATGACTTGGGGGGATGCCTCGTTGTCAGTTGCTTCCCGCGACTCCTCCTCCTCACTGCTGGGTGCAGCCTCCGCAGCGTGACCGTGAATTTGCAGGTTGCGGATATTCTGAAGTCAAAGTTCAGGCGGGGTCAGTGGGAGGTCATGGTGGGGTCATCTTGTACCAGCAGATGGCACTGTAGTACTGTGTGTGTGTGTGTGTGTGTGTGTATGTGTGTGTGTATGTGTGTGTGTGTGTGTGTGGGTGTGTCTGTGAGTGTGTGTGTATATGTATGTGTGCGAGTGTATGTGTCTCTGTGCATGTGCATGTGTGTGTGTTTTTGTGTGTACGTATGTGTATGTGTGTACATGTGTGCGTGCATGTGTTTGTGTATACGTGCATACATCTGTGTGTATGTGTGTATACTTTTGTGGGTGTTGGTATGTGTGTGTAGGTGCATACACGTGCACATTCAGGTAAACACAATACACTGACACTTCATTAATGCACATTCTAATAATCTGGAAACCTCCTCATCCAGTCCATATACGCCCCTAGGTACATCACACACATACAACCTATTAAGACAACCAAGTAGACACACTGACCGGCCAGTGCGGGTCCAGCTCCTGGATGACCCCTCCGAGCTGGTTGAGCCTGCGGTGGAGGAAGATGCTGGCATGCCAGGGCCGGTGGATTGTATCTGGGGAGTCCCGACTGTAGATCCCTGCAAGAACATACACACTGGACACAGGAACGTCTGCATGGGTCACACACCCTGCAATGTTATAAAAAGGGTAAGTTCTTGTGTAGCGCAGTACCCAGTCCTCAGGACTGCTCAAAGCGTTTTACACTTTACTCCCTGGCAGACCTGTTCAATCGGAAACCATCTCAACTTCTCTGGGAAGCATTCAGCCACACTGCAATTAATGCGCAAAGACTATTCGTACACAACTATCCACCACTGTCTATAGCCAGGTACTCATTCATACAGCTGAGTGAACTGGAGCAACGTAGAGTGAATGAACTTGCCCAAGGTTCGACGCAGCAGCACAGGATTCTAACCCAGGTTCTCTTGGTCAAGAGTCCTAAGCTCAAGCCACTGCACCACAGCGCTCCTCACAACACCCATAACGGTGAACCCCCAAGGGCAAAATTCCTAAAATCACATGTGAAGGGTGATATCCGAAATAGCATGTCCGAACTGTCAGCAGATCTATGTAGGTGAAGCCAGCTGGTCAATGGGGGCCAGAAACAAAGAACACAAGAACATGAAGGCCCTATTCATGGCTGTAGGGGAAAACTGAGCCAACATGGCCTAAACATCAAGGCCAAAGATGCCACAGTGCTTGCAGAGAAAATATATTCCAGTTCAGTAAGATCATCATGATTTTTCTGTCATGTGGTAATCACTAACACGGTCATGTGATAACAGAGAAACGCTCACACTAATGCTGATGAAGTGTCTGAGGAGGTCAGGTTTTCCATCTCAACTCGATTGAATAAAGGATAACAAATGTTGGTCTATAGCCAAAATATGTTGGAATTTTTTTTATAATTGTTAAGGCCAGACACGAGACGTAGAGGGAGGTAGAGGGAGGTAGAGGGATGTAGATGGATGTAGAGAGAGGTAGAAGGAGGTAGAGGGAGGTAGAGGGAGGTAGAGGGAGGTAGAGGGATGTAGATGGATGTAGAGGGATGTAAAGGGATGTAGAGAGAGGTAGAGGGAGGTAGAGGGATGTAGATGGATGTAGAGGGATGTAGAGGGAGGTAGACGGAGGTAGAAGGATGTAGAGGGAGGTAGAGGGATGTAGATGGATGTAGTGGGATGTAGAGGGAGGTAGACAGAGGTAGAGGGATGTAGAGGGAGGTAGAGGGATGTAGAGAGAGGAAGAGGGAGGTAGAGGGATGTAGACGGAAGTAGAGGGAGGTAGATGGAGGTACAGGGATGTAGAGGAAGGTAGAGGGATGTAGATGGATGTAGAGGGAGGTAGGATTATTTATTTATTTATACAAATTGTGCAATATTTTTATCCCAAAGTACTGAATGGATCATACTGAGTAAAAAATATGTTGAACCTTTTTTTGGCCAGATCCCCGTTTCCATGGTAACAAACAAAATGGTCACCATTTTGTCAGTATTGGCAAATTTTGAAACACTGCCATTCTTTTTTTTGCACATATATAATTATACCATGTTCTGTATGCATTCCATTGTGAAGTGATCAGAGCATTTTCCATGTTTTTATTTTAAAAATAAGTTTGTTGTAAACTGTGGAAAAAAAAAGGTTTTTGACAGCAAATATGCTTATATGTTTCAAACTACTGATGAGTTTAAAAAAGTGTTTGATAATTCAACAGAGAAGAGTCTGCTGAATGCAACTATGTGAACCTTATTTGTATAGCATAATTACTCCCAGAGATATCCCGTTTCTAAATGCAGAAATTTGATAATTTTTTTGGGAGAAAATGGCCGTCAAAGATTGCATAATGGGCTTGATTACATGATATCGACATGCTTGATCCATGACTAAAACTCACTTCGAGGTATGTAATTGTCACAGAAGTTAACTTTTATGATAGTATGCATACAAAGGTATCATAATCTGGCAAAAAACATTCTGAGTATTTGTTATCAAAAAACACCATTTCACTTGGGGTGTCTGCCCTTAACTGCATGTATGTGGGCTCATTGTGATTTTGGTTTGTGGCTGTTAGTTCTTTTGATTTAGGGAAGGGAAACATTATACCTAACACAGGCAAAGTCTGAAATGTAACCATAGAACTAGAGATTACCAGGATCCATAGGTACCCCCCTTTGCTCAAATGAACACCACTGGCGGGTTTAGTTGGATCCATGGCACGTGTTTGGTAGACATCTGCATCTTGACATCAAGGTGTGTTGCAGTTGGTGGTTTTTGGTGAGCTTCAGTGGGGTGATGTGTGCACCCCATTGGTTAAATCCTGATTAAGTAGGATTTCACTTTCATAACTGGTGGAGTGAGATTATATATTATTCAAAAATCTATCCCCGGCGTAAGAAAGAAAAACAGCTTACTAATGAAATGTTCTGTTATGTATAGCTTTTAGTTTCAAGTTCATATGTATGATTTGTCAACAAACTGAAAACAAATTGATCATAGGCCATTGACATTTTGGTAATTTTCACTGGGTTTAAAAATAAAACACAATCAACTAATAATAATTTATGCAATATCTTAGGAAACAAACAATTCAGCCAAATAATTAAGACAAATTTATATGTTAAAGAGGAATAGAGGAAAGACATGAAGTATCTAACAGGTGAAAATGCCCACCAGTGGCAGACTAGGAGAAAGGCAAACAGCCTAGGAATGGACATGAGTTGGGAAAGAAAAGGGGTGGCAATACTTGACTGACCTGCCTCCTGTTTGGACATTTTGGGCATTCCGACATGCTCCAGGGGTGGAGGGTAACCACGCAGGGTCTGAGTGACAGACGTACTGGAAGGGAAGAACACACATCTTCATAGGGAGCAGAAATACATACCTCATCAACTCATCTTTCAATGGCTAGTTTATTTTCCTTGACAATACAAAACTAACAAAATGCATACATTTATGAACCAATAGACTGAAAAACAATAGACAATATGAGAAAACTTATCTTGCTTCTTAACATGCTGCTTCTTAAAAAATTGCTACAATTTTAGCAATAAATAAAAAAAGATTGAAGATATTTCAACAAATGTAGTATTATTTGAAAGCACTTGATCTGTGGAATTCAATTCCATTTAACTATTTTGCAACTTAATAACCACTTTGCTGTGGTCAGTCACATTTCAGTAATTGCCCCAGAACAACCATAAGTATTTACACTTCTGGTCAGTGACTCTGGATGGTTATTCAATGTTAAGAACCACGAAGCAAAACATGGACACCTGTTTTTGATAGAAAATATCTCATTAATTATTGTAGCTCCCTGCTAACTGCCAGTCTCTGACAGGGTAGTAGCCCCCTGTTTCCAATGGCCACTGCAATGTTCCAGTGTCTCTGGTCACTTACTGTAGTCCAGACAACTCGTCTCCCAGCGGCTCCTGCTGAGTCCAGAACTCACTGCCAGTGCGGTCTACAAGAAGAACCACAGGTAAAGTCATCCACTGCACTACAGGTATACTTGGTGTGTGTGTGTCTGTGTGTGTGCGTGTGTGTGTGTGTGTGTGTGTGTGTGTGTGTGTGTCTGTGTATGTGTGCGTGTGGGTATGTGTGTGTATGTGTGTTTGTGCATGTGGGTGTGTGTGGGTATGTGTGCGTGTGGGTATGTGTGTGTATGTGTGTTTGTGCGTGTGGGTGTGTGTGTGTATGTGTGCGTGTGGGTATGTGTGTGTGTGTGTGTGTGTGTGCGTGCGTGTGTATGTGTGTGTCTGTGTGTTTGTGCGTGTGAGTGTGTGTGTGTCTGTGTGTGTGTATGTGTGTATGTGTGTGTGTGGGTATGTGTGTGTATGTGTGTGTTTGTACGTGTGGGTATGTCTGTGTGTGTGTATGTGTGCGTGTGGGTATGTGTGTGTATGTGTGTTTGTGCGTGTGTCTGTGTATGTGTGCGTGTGGGTGTGTGTGTGTGCGTGTGTATGTGTGTGTTTGTGCGTGTGGGTGTGTGTGTGTGTGTGTGGGTGTGGGTGCATATGACAATGTACATGCATGTCTGTGATTGCGTGTGTGTGTGTGTGTGTGTATCAGTGTGAGTATGTGTATGTGTGTGTGTGTATGCACATGTGGTCTACGTGCTTATACTTGTGTGTGTGTGCCTGTGTGTATGTGAAAGTGTATATGTGTCAGTGTATCTGTCAGTGTGTGCATGTGGGCATGCATGTCATACTTACAGCCCTTGCCGTAGTCGATGGTGTGCAGAGTGCGGTCAATGAGGTAGCGGGTCTCTTCCACTTCACGCGCCCTCTGACCTTGGTTCATCGCCAGCTGACAGACCGGCTTGTTGAGCAACTCTGCAACATACCACCTCCATGACATCTCTTCATTGTCTTGTTTATTTTATTTTAGTTCAGGTATACAATAGGGGGGGGGGGGGCATTGGCTTGTGAATGCATTTTAGTTTCCCTCAGCACTTGTCCACATTCAGTGAGTTTTTTTACAAACAGTCTAACTGATAAACGTCCAATTAAAAGCTACATAACAAAGTGAATAGTCTACACGTTAAAATAACATAACAATTATTCAGCAGATGGCAATATATATATATATATATGAGTCAGTAATGTTCAGCTTATCTACAGGCAGTTATAGGCGAAACCGGGACAAAAGCCCCTCCAGAAAAAAGCCCATCAGACATTAGCCCCTCAGACAAAAGCCCCTCAATCTATCTAATACTTGTATATATATATATATATATATTATATATATATATATATATGTGCCTAGAGATGGAGGAGCTGATTGGCAGACAGAGGGATCTGAAGACAGATGATTGAAGCCACCAATTTCGACCCCAGTGGCCGACATGAGTGGGTGAATGATATACATAAACATGTGTAAATGTATTCAAATCCAATCAGTTAATCTATATATGTACAGTACTACTGCTGTATATATTTTTCTTACAGTAACATACATAATGCAAGGTGGGAAGAAATAATGTCAAAGGAAAAAAGTCACAAACAGTTTTATCTAGAAAAGTAAGTCAATAAACAATAAATATCAATAAATACATTTCTTTATTTCAAACATATTATATAATGAAGATAACAAGTTTAGACAAAGCATCAATCAAAATAAAGTAATGCATACTATGCATGAAATAAACATAATGAGATAATAAAAGAGAAAAGATATTATGTTTGAAAAGGAGTAAATATGAAGTAGTAAACGCATTATAATCCACCCCAAAATAAGTCACAGGAAATAAAGTCAAAACATAATTTTAGTTGAAGACCACACTGAATACAATGTTTAACAATTAGTCACCCAAAATTAGTTATAATAATATTGTAAATACAAAGAACTAAATATTTTGTTTTTTCTGTGACTTTATTTCCTACATTTAAATATATGCATTATATAAATATATACATATATTCAAATATACTGTATACATATATTATATAAATTGAGGGGCATTTGTCCAAGGGTCTTATGTCCAGGAGGGGCTTATGTCCGGAGGGGCTTATGTCTGGAGGGGCTTTTGTTGAAGGGACTTTTGTTTGAGGGGTTTTTGTTCAGAGGGGCTTTTGTCAACAAACAGTTATAGACGACTGGGGATCACAACATATTGGCCTGTCAGGGGGTAAAGGGTTAAAGGATGACTGACCATTGGCAAAAACTGACCATGTTACCACATTATGTGAACACATAAGTATAAGTACCCAAAGGCAAAGGTGACCATTGCCCAACCATCCCCCAAAATACACCATTGCTTAACAAATTATTCTACTTCTCATAACCTAATCTCTTCTAATAAGTCATACTTAAAGGGCAGTGATGGCTGAACAATAGAGCCCTGCACAATTGGTAGAGGGTTCTGGGGTTCAAATCCCACTGCCGACTGCCATTTTGAAACTTGAGCAAATCTGTTCACCACCACCTTGTCTGTGTCTTTCAGAAGAGACACTATAAGCCGTTGGTCCCCTCTACCTGCAGTCTATCCCAGGGGAAGTAAATGATCCCACACAGGAGGTAAATGTGTCTAACTGTCGTGGACTAACTGACTCTAAAGAAGGGTACTCTGAAATAAACCCCCAGCACAATATCTTAGTAGGACTTTGGTGTGGAATTATCCAGATGCTGACATCCCTAGTCGACTCACTGGAGAGGTATCCCTGCTGCCGCTTGCGATCCCGCATCTTCTGGGTCCAGTTCTTGAGGGCATTGGTCATGTCCGTGCTCTCCATGCAGGGGTGGGGGGTGCGGGGGTGGGGCTTGTTGTACTTGACTGGCAGCTGCTCCATCGATGCCCTCCCTTCATCTTGTCCGTACAACTCCTGCAACAGGTGTAATATATTGTATAGATGTCAATGTTACTGCTTTTTTTTGGGGGGGGGGAAATTCTATGTTTCCCTTTTATTCTGGGTCAATCCACGTCAAATCGCATGGAGGTTGCCAGGTGAGCCTCTAAGGTTTCAAAGAAAAAATCTTAAAAATTGTAATGCATGTGTGCAATATTTTGGGGATGGACCTGAGTGAATATGACACATCATTTTCAACTGACTATATCTCCTAAAATGTCTGCAGTTGGAGCCTGGAATGTTGCATTACACAAAACCATTATACAACCAATTTGTTACTGAATTCTGAGATCGTCTCCTGGGAAGATGTCTGACAGTTATACAGACCGCTTTCCTGTTTTTTGGATAACATGTCCCGCTTTTTTTGTAATTTTCAAAAAACACAATGTTCATAATAAAATCGATGTATTTGTTGTAACTTGCATACAAGGGTATTTTAGACACATGCTATTTCTTTGGTATCTGGTGATTTCACATTTTTATATGTGCATACATTGCAAAAGAGAATGGCACATATTAGTGATGACCTACAAAAAAACTGTGCATTACAAATAACAAATAAAAATGCCTAAAACACAAACGTTGAGTAGAGGACGGAATTTCATGCTTTATCGTGAAAGCATTGCAAGAATGGAGTTACACCTTCAGAAAACATGGCCTCCGAATGAATCTGGAGAAGACTGAAGTAATGTGGATAGGTGAACAGGAGGTAGATCTGCATGTAGTTGTTGACGGAAAGACCGTTAAACAAGTGAACAGCTTTGTATACCTGGGCGGTACAGTGTGTGAGGATGGAAGGAGTATTAAGGAAATACAGAGGAGGGTGCAAGCAGGAGCAGCAGCGTGGAAGAGGGTAGAAGGCATTATGTGGGACAGAAAACTGAAGAAACAACTGAAAGGAAAAGTGTTGGAAGCCTGCATTGTACCAGCCTATATATATGGATTGGGAACACTGCCACTGACAGAGAGACAGGAGAAACTACAGGTGGCAGAAAACATCTGGGTCAGAAGAATATGTAGAGTAACGCGAGAGGATAGAAGGAAGATGAAGGAATTGAGAGAGGAGATTGGAATGAAAACACACCTAAAGAGGAAAGTAGCCGGTAACAGAATGAGATGGGCGGGACATGTACATAGAATGGGTGAAGACAGACTGGCGAAAAGAGCGTGGAAAGTAGAAGAGGGTGGCAGACGAAGGAGAGGAAGACCAAGGCTGAGATGGAACAACAGCATAAAACGAGACCTGGGGAGGGCTGGTGTGAACAGCCATGAATGGACAGCCATTGCGGATGAGAGAGAGAGGTGGGAAAGAACTGATAAGAAAAGTAGAAGAAGCTAAGTGACGTGGATCCCACCCCGCAAGGGAGCTAGGGGAAGAAGTAGAAGATCATGAGAACTTTCACACCTGTTTCCCACAGATGTTGATATCTATGACACTGTATCCCATACGTTTGATCAATCAATGCTATGCATTGCTTGCAGTGATGACAGTGCCACCTAGTGGCTACATACCTTCCACATCAGACAGATTACCCGGATACAATAGGGATTTGAAGAAGATGGCAATATCTCATTTACGTTTGGATTTATTTTTATTGTGGTAATGTACATGTTTGGTGCTTTCCCACAAAATTATAAAATCAAATAACAAACAACAGAAGTTGAACAAAAAGTATAAAATCAAATGACAAACTATAGAAGTCGAAGAGCAATTCTATTGTTTCTAGGCAGACTTCACACATCTACAGTTCAAGACAGAACTAGGCTACGAACCAGTGGTAACTCTCCCCGTCTCTCAGCCTCTTTCTTGTATTCATCCACACTTCCCAGAATGCTGTGGGGGATGGCTTCCCCGCTGACATCAAAGCGCAGACCGCCTGTTTCTGTAACAACAAAACCTGGCCCTTACGTGCAACTGTTGTTTTCTGTCAAATAAGACAATTAGGCTTCATCAAGTTATTGGAACTTACACATATATAAAATAAGAGAAGAAAAAGGTGGAAAAACAATTTCCAAAAAAATAAAGATATTGGTAAAAATCAGAAATAAAGTAATGTCAAATATGATAACTAGAATATTATTATGAAAAAGATAACAAATATGATGACAAATATAAAGTTCGAGAGAAATGGTGTACATTTATGTAACACTGATGACAATCTGTCAGTTAATTAGTATATGACAGTACATAAGGAAGACGGTTGCAAATAAACACACATCTGTGCACTGTGTGCTGTACCAGCGGCAGTTTGTGCACTCGTCCAACTAAACAGGAAACACTTTTAATTCTACCTCCATTCACAGGAGAGTTCTACTCACCAAGGCAGTCAGTGGGTCTGAGGCGAGCATCAGGAGGAGCTGGTCTCGCCACAACCAGGCTGCAAGTACACCACACACTCGGCTAAAAGGTGCACTGCGACATACAATTATTATACAGAAGAAAAAGAAAAAAAAGTTTCTTGAGAGGTAAATACACTAAACACGAATAACCAAGAAACCAGATCATCACTACATTCAAGGACTTATTAAACTGTTTACCTGTAAGTCTTATGGAATGTCTTACATTTCATAAACGCACTTAGTCACCAGGAGGATCCTGTCGCCACGCCAAAAGCTATCAATATTATCCAATCGTGGGCCAGTTCGCTTTTCTTTGGGAAGTAAGTGTTCACTTGTTCTATTGCAATTATGGTGAATGCAAAATTATTGTTAGAGAAATACTTTTACTTCTACTTTTCCTACGTTTGGAAAGAAGTTTTACTTTTGACTGAAGTAGGTGTTTAGAAGGTTAATTCTTTTATTTTTAGTCAAGTACTTCTGAGGTGAATTCATTTTACTTCTACTCAAGTACACAATTAAAGTAATTCAGTCACTGTATAATGTGTTCAATTTCATTTAACATTCCTGTTTATTATGACTACTTTCACTACTAATGCAGAATGGACAAGCATGAAAGGTGACTGACGTCTTAGTGGGGAGCTTGTGCGATTCTGAGTACGGTCGTAGCTTCCTCACGACAACGGGCTTCTCGTCTGTCTTGTTCTGTCTCTCCTCAGAAGGCGGCTTTGGCTCACGCAACTGAAACACACATTATTATATATATTTTGTATATAAATATATGAAGTATAAATTTATATTAATGCAGGTAAAAGGAGACATATTTATATGTATCAAGAGACATTGAATCAATGCACTAAATTTCAAGATGGTTACCAGTTTTTTATCTGATTTTATGCAGGGAAATGTGCATATTAGCTGATTATATTAGCAATTATTCTGTATAATGATAATAGTAATAAGGTAACTTCTTTCATGCCTAAATCAGAGGCACATCAAAACAAAAGGGTCGGTCAATGTCAAAATCGACAACTGGTCAAGTTGTCAACAGATGGATGGATATGCCAAAGAGGTTTGGTGGATAAGCATGGTTACTCTGGTTTTGTCCACAATGACTGTGTACAATCCAATTTAATGTACACACTGGTTATGTACAAAAATGTATAGGCCAAGCTGCATCACTTTGATTAGAATTAAGATATTTATTAAAAAGGTATATAGCTAAACAAAATTTTTTTTATAGACAGATAATCTGTACACTTATTTGATAGTTATATTAACACAGAGCTAAAAATATATCTTATAGTGCATTTTAATCACAACTAATTACAGCAAAATGTACAGGGAAAATATAAATGTATTTGCCTGAAGCTGTCCAAAAACATTCACTTGATATAAGACATGCAATAAGCATAGGCACACCCTACTGCATGGATTCCCAACATAAAATATGGATATTTGGGATTTTTGATGGAATATTGTCATATCCCATTTATTTATAGCATAATATAGGAAGAGTTAATACAGATTTGCTTAAACTGTTATGTCCTTATGTTTATTGCATAAGTATATCATTAAATGACAAACGTAAAATGACTGAAGAGAAACTGTTGTATACTACGCAGATCCCTGACAAAACCTAGCAGATCTGGTTGGTTCTAGTACATTTCATAACCTAATTAACAGCAGCACTTGCTTGAAATAGGAATGCTATAGACCAGTTTACCAAAGCAAAATGTTCTACAGATTGCAAAATTGCAAGTACAAAACCCAGACTTCAACTATAAACGGCACATCTGCAAACCTACCTTCTTCAAGTCTTCAGTCTTGATGCGTAGTGCGAGGATCTCATCGTTGATGATGATGTGTTTCTTCTCAACCACGCTCCCGTCATCGAGGAGATTCTCCTGGGAGGCACTCGGAGTTCCGGGTTTCTCTGGAGTATCCCTCTTGCTTGCCTTCCGCAGCTTGTCTGAGTGAAGAGATACTACTTTCAGCAAACCCTGTGAGGGTGTGGGTCATTTTCAGAACATTTCCTGAGAATTTGTGGTCAGAATCAAAGTGGAAGTAGACAGTCATAGTTGAAGTATCATGCTTAGATAATGTTCAAATGTCCGGTAACATTTATGAGAGTACAGCAGTAATGGTAATTGATGTTATATATTCAGTATTGTTAGCATAAATAATGTTATGTAGAAACTAAATATTTCTTAAACTGACTGGAAATGGTCACAAATATCCAACAAATTGTTTGTCAAGAAAGACAGCATTGTATGAAATCAGCAGCTATCTTTATAATATTGTATTATCAATATTGATTCAGTTTATTGAGTCTCATGTTCAATACATTTTCATTACATAAGCCGTAAATATGTCTGAAATAATCAACCATATCACATTTAACATATCAATACATCACAATTTATCAAAGTAAAATTTTAGTTAAATAGTGATAGGTCTGATATATATATCTATTACAATGTAATTGTTAAAAATATATAACACAGTAACAACTGTAAAACGGAGTATACCCAAGTACATAGTTAGAATTTTAGTATTTTGGTATACTACTAAAACAATGTATGTACATTGGAAGAATATCATGTCTGACAGCTTTTCTGTTAGTAACGGGGGATGCCAGGGAGGAATTCTTTCTCCGTGTCTTTTTGTGTTTACATGGATGATCTCGGAAAAAAACTAAACAATGTTAGTGCAGGATATATAATACGCATGTCCTTAATTAATCATTTGATTTAGTGCTCTTGGTTCCCTCATTTATGGGTTTATCAATGTTGTTATCTGTCTGCTCAGAATATGGAATAGAACACGATATCAAATATAATAGTGCCAAAAGTAATGTTATGATTTTTTTGGCTGTAAAAGGTTCAAGGACATACACCTCCCAAACTTTGTTTTGAATGGTGAAACATTACTAAGAGTTAGCAAATGTAAATATCTTGGGCATATTATCACGGAAGATCTCAGTGACAATGACGATATGGCTAGGCAGTACAAACGAATCTATGCTCAGGGTAATGCCTTAATCTGAAAATTCTATGTGTACAGAAGCTGTAAAGTGTTCTCTGTCCAGATCATATTGGACTTCATTATACAGGACCCTGGATACGTGTACAGAAGTTGTAAAGTGTTCTCTGTCCAGATCATATTGTACTTCATTATACAGGGCCCTGGATACGTGTACAGAAGCTGTAAAGTGTGCTCTGTCCAGATCATATTGTACTTCATTATACAGGGCCCTGGATACGTGTACAGAAGCTGTAAAGTGTGCTCTGTCCAGATCATATTGTACTTCATTATACAGGGCCCTGGATACGTGTACAGAAGCTGTAAAGTGTTCTCTGTCCAGATCATATTGTACTTCATTATACAGGGCCCTGGATACGTGTACAGAAGCTGTAAAGTGTTCTCTGTCCAGATCATATTGGACTTCATTATACAGGGCCCTGGATACGTGTACAGAAGCTGTAAAGTGTGCTCTGTCCAGATCATATTGTACTTCATTATACAGGGCCCTGGATACGTGTACAGAAGCTGTAAAGTGTGCTCTGTCCAGATCATATTGTACTTCATTATACAGGGCCCTGGATACGTGTACAGAAGCTGTAAAGTGTTCTCTGTCCAGATCATATTGTACTTCATTATACAGGGCCCTGGATACGTGTACAGAAGCTGTAAAGTGTTCTCTGTCCAGATCATATTGGACTTCATTATACAGGGCCCTGGATACGTGTACAGAAGCTGTAAAGTGTTCTCTGTCCAGATCATATTGGACTTCATTATACAGGACCCTGGATACGTGTACAGAAGCTGTAAAGTGTTCTCTGTTCAGATCATATTGTACTTCATTATACAGGGCCCTGGATACGTGTACAGAAGCTGTAAAGTGTTCTCTGTCCAGATCATATTGGACTTCATTATACAGGGCCCTGGATACGTGTACAGAAGCTGTAAAGTGTTCTCTGTCCAGATCATATTGTACTTCATTATACAGGACCCTGGATACGTGTACAGAAGCTGTAAAGTGTTCTCTGTCCAGATCATATTGTACTTCATTATACAGGGCCCTGGATACGTGTACAGAAGCTGTAAAGTGTTCTCTGTCCAGATCATATTGTACTTCATTATACAGGGCCCTGGATACGTGTACAGAAGCTGTAAAGTGTTCTCTGTCCAGATCATATTGGACTTCATTATACAGGGCCCTGGATACGTGTACAGAAGCTGTAAAGTGTTCTCTGTCCAGATCATATTATACTTCATTATACAGGACCCTGGATACGTGTACAGAAGCTGTAAAGTGTGCTCTGTCCAGATCATATTGTACTTCATTATACAGGGCCCTGGATACGTGTACAGAAGCTGTAAAGTGTTCTCTGTCCAGATCATATTGTACTTCATTATACAGGGTCCTGGATACGTGTACAGAAGCTGTAAAGTGTTCTCTGTCCAGATCATATTGTACTTCATTATACAGGACCCTGGATACGTGTACAGAAGCTGTAAAGTGTGCTCTGTCCAGATCATATTGTACTTCATTATACAGGGCCCTGGATACGTGTACAGAAGCTGTAAAGTGTTCTCTGTCCAGATCATATTGTACTTCATTATACAGGGCCCTGGATACGTGTACAGAAGCTGTAAAGTGTTCTCTGTCCAGATCATATTGGACTTCATTATATATATATATCAATTATGGTGGAATTATAGAACAGAATCAATTAGAAAACTGTGTGTAGCATACAATAATGTCTTTAGATTGTTGTGCAGTGAACCTAGAGACTGTAGTGCTAGTTATGTTTGTATCACGTGGATTACCCACCTGCAAAATGTTGATCAGAAAAAAATGTGTATAGTTTTATGACGTGTGTAGCTAAATCGGGCAATGCAATATTACAGAGTATTATGAACAGTGATACATTATACACATCACCACTGTGTCGTCACTGGCAAAAGTTGCTATATATTTACAGTTATTAGTCTAGTCTATATTTTATATGGATGTAATATTCTGGAATAAAGTTATTGAATTGAACTGAAAAATCTACAAACATTGCATGTGTGAGTATAAATATGTACAATGTCTTACAACCGAAACCAATCACTTAGCCACACATTCCATTGCTTAATCAAGTTAAATACCGTTCTAAGGCCCACTTCACATGCAAACTCCTGGCAATGACTGGTAATTAACAAACTGTGCAACGTCTCAAAAGATTCTTCACATTCCCTCCACAACTCACTTTCCGCTACAGTCAGAGCATTCATGCTTGGCATGAATTGCTGACAACGCTCGTGGTACAATCTTGCGCAGTATCCAACGTGTGGAAGAGAAAAACGACACCTCGGTTCTGGCTGTCAGGTTCACACTAACACTAACGGTGAGTGCTACAAGTTCAGCCAAAGCCAAATTCGATGAGAAAACGAAGCAGGAGATAAACCATGTGGAATAAGTCACCCACAGGCATTGTATCTGCGCTTATGTTAATCAAAATCTGACTTAAGGCAAACGGAAATAGCTGACTAGTTGAACTGTCTGAAACATGACTAGTTCCTGTACTTAGTTATATAATAAGTATTACTTAACAGCTTAAATATCTGCAAGAGCATAAGAACATAAATCCACTAAGAACCAGAGCTCGAAGACGCGGGTGTATGCAGTACTGAGAACAATGTCTTTGAAGCTTATACACACAGGACATTATTACCTCATTAAGCAAAAACAAACACATCCTTTGTCGCTTTAATAGTTTCAAATATCGTGTGGTATTACAACTGAGTGGTGTCTGAAAAGTAGTGATGGTGACCATTATTCCTGGCATATGAATCACAAACAGCGCCACAAACCAAAGACAAATCACAAAGTATGCAAATAACTATATATACATGTAATTATATACCGTGATATGTATATATATATATATGTATATGCATGGGTTTATAATTGAAAACAAATACTGACTTTATTTGCTCCCAGTTTATCATATGTCACTGTATATTGCAAAATCACAATTGTGTCAGGAAACTAAATTAACTGAAATGCCCGTTAATTTGTTCTTTGGTCTATGCCAATCTGACAATACGACTTACGTTTTTGCCCGAGACTTTTCCTTCTCTCTGCCATATCGACAGCAGTGAAGCAGACAGGGATCAGCGTGTTCACAAAGGGAGCAACGCACTGTCTGCAGCACCACCAGAATGACGATATGAACCGATAAGTTGTTAATCTGTAAGTCTGTCCTATCCGAGACACTGTTAGATCATACTGCGTCTGATGATCGGTTCAACACCTGTGCTCTAGGTGTCACCGATAGCTCCAGCCAATCAAGACTGCTCACATCAATACAAGCGTCTTTAGGTTCCACACGAAATGGGACAAATACAAATCACGCGGTTTAGCTCAGGTGCAATGTGGAACCTTATTTAATGTGGAGTGCAATGCAGCACAGGATCAATCAGACAGCACACATGCATTGAATACACACAATAAACTCATGATTGCTTCATGGTAAAGCACTCTGCACATGTATACAATCACCTGCCCACGTTAAGCACTTGAACAAACTATCAGTGTTTTGGGTTTAATAGCTCCTTTTGTTGCATGTTGTTGCTTTTGGCAAACATTTGTCAGGGGTTATTTAAGTTTCTGCTTTTAGATTTCATGTAGGTTAACAAGACAATGTTACACAGAGTGTATTTTAGTATGAAATGTTACCACATCATAAATATAATAGCTCTTCTCAAATTTATGTTATAGAATAAAAACATGTCTGTTCTAGCATTCCGACTGCCCAAATCTGTTTCAAAGAACCCCAATTTGTTATTGACTTTCCAAGTATAATTTAATACCATTGGGAGGGGTGATTTAGGGTGGTCCATGGGAAATAATCATGGGAATGTAACTAGGAAAAAGAAATTTATTTTATATCTCTCACTCAGATCACAAGGAAAGATTTACTACCAGTAGCCTAAACCATAAACAATCTCTTAGTAGGCATACCAGTGTTCAAAACGGCTTCAGGTGCCTAGCTAGGCACTCCAAAGGTTTATGGCTTTACAAAAAAATGTGTTTGTTGTACAGCAATATGGGAAACAAGTGCACCAGTTTTAGCAAAAAAATGCTGGATAACAGTGGTAGAAATCAACTGTAAATTGATGAAGAATAAGAAGTTACCTTATTATTATGTACATGGCATGGCCCCTCAATGCGTTGGGATTGCCTCAAGACCGTGTATTGAGTCCCATTGCACCAACACTCAACATTTTTAGATTCAGGGTGAAACTTAAGTCAAGGAGTCATCTGGTTGATTTTGGGAGTTTAACTGTTGCTAAGAAATTATTCTATAAACTATGTATTTTGTAACTTTATTATATTGAGAACCATCTATTCATATGCTTTTGAAGTATAATACCTTTCGTTGATGTCACACTGTAAACTTGTAAAGCATTGTTCTTCTCTTTCACATCTTAATAATAACTAGAAAAAGTTCTTTCTATGTGGGGTGTATGTAAGGCCGCCAGACAAAGACATAAATGTATTCACCTCAATCTTGCATGCTATTTAAAAAAATATCCATAAAGACAATTGCCTGTGTTATCTCATGAGTGATTTCAATATCAATTTGCTAAATGTGGATAAACATGCACCTAGCTCAGAATGTCTTGAATGTATGTATACCATGTCATATATTCCTCTCATTAGCAAGCCAACTAGAGTAACTGCTACTTCTGCCACACTTATTGACAACATTTTTACTAATAACCTAACTGTAAATAGCACAGAAACCTGTTCTGGTATACTATATACAGATATATCAGATCATTTTCTTGTCTTCTATGTCGATAACAATAGTTGTTCAACTTATGTAAACACAAAATACACAACTAAGAGGCTTTATACCGATCAGAACATAGCAAAGTTTACAACAAGTCTAACTAATGCTGACTGGTCTCTTGTTACTTCTGAGCTTGATGACCCAAATAATGCATATGCTGCTTTCTATTCACAGCTTGGTAAGCATTATCTTAACTGCTTTCCTGCAGTAAAGATTAAACAAAAATACAGTAATAGGAAACCACCAAAATAAATTATTCGCCTACTGCAAAAAAGCACCTACCCTTACTAATGAAACTAACTATAAAGCATACCGCAATAAGCTTAACTCAATTTTAAGAAGAGCAGAAAGAAATTACTATCAACAGTTATTAAAGCAAAATCAATCAAATCTTCTCAAATCATGGCAACTTAATAAGCAAATAATTAATAAAAATAAAAAACCTCCCCAATCTCCGAAGATAACTATTAATAATCAATTAATAACCGATAAAAGGTAATTGCCAATTACTTCAATAACTTCTATAATTATGTTAAGGTTGGACCATCGTTGGCTGAAAAGATTACCAAAGATGGTGTTGACCCGTCAATATATATTAAGCATCAAAACTTCCATACAATATTTATCTCCCCAGTTGAACTGAATGAAGTAGAAACTATAATCAAAGATCTAAACATATCAAGCCCTAGTTGGGACTTAATAACTCCACATATTGTTAAATTAACATATCATACTTTCCTATTTCCTTTAACACATGTTATTAACTTGTCGTTAACTAAAGGTATTTTTTCAGACGACCTGAAAAGAGCAAAAGTGATCCCGATATACAAAGGCGGTGACAAGACACTCATAAACAATTACCATCCAATATCGATTTTGCCAATTTTTCTTAAAGTTCTAGAAAAAATAATGTACAGCAGATTAACATCTTTCATAAACAAACAACATCTTATATGATTACCAGTTTGAATTTAGGAAGAAGCAAACATGGCTCTTGTGCAACTAGTAGACAAAATTTCCACAGCTATAAATAATGGTGATTACTTACAAGGAGTGTTTCTTGACTTCAGTAAATCTTTCGATACAATTGACCATAAAATATTACTTAATAAACTAGAACATTATGGCATTAGAGGAAGAGCACTTGCCTGGCTGGAAACTTATTTGTTTAATAGAACGCAATATGTTTTATTTGATGGAATAAAATCTAACATTCAGTCTATATGCTGTGGTGTCCCATAGGGATCAATAATAGGCCCACTGTTATTCTTAATCTATATTAACGACATTGTTAACGTATCAGATATCCTATTTCCTATTATATTTGCTGATGATACAAATGTTTTTGACAATGGTAACAGTCTTAGCAAGCTAGAAACTGTGATGAATCATGAACTGCAAAAATTAGTTATTTGGTTAGAGTTAAACTATCTTTAAATATCAGTAAAACACATTTTATTTTCTTCAAGTCAGTAAATAAAAATGTAGTAGAAAACACAAAATTCTAAGGAATTTTAATCGATGCTAATTTGTCCTGGTGTTTTCACATACAGTATATAAAATCTAAAACAGCCAAAGCTGTTGGAATTATAAGTAAAGCTAGAAAAACCCTGAGTAGATCATCCCTTGTAACATCATACTATACATTTTTATATCCGTATCTAACGTATTGTGTCGAAGTGTGGGGAGGAGCAAATAATACACATCTTAGTTCTCTATTCAAATTGCAAAAGTATGCAATTCGGTTAATTATGTCAGCTCCACACAGAGCGCACACAGACCAACTCTTCCAGAAGCTGTCCATTTTACCAATAAGAAAAATCTACGAATAGACGGTTGTGCTGTTTATGTTCAAAATCGTTCAGAATATGTTCCGTCAGTTATGACAAGGATGTTCATTAGAAATAACGAACTACACGAACATAGGACACGCAACGCAGAATTACTACGTGCCGATGTCAAAAAGTAATGTATTATATAAAACCATTAGATATCGAGGTGTTAAATTATGGAACTATATGACGACAACAGTGGATTGTAATTATAATTATGCATTAGTAATGTTTACTCATCAATTTAAGAATTTTTTCTAGTAAATAATATTAATGACATATAAATAGCATTCTTTGTTGCTATTTTACATGAAGTATTCATGAAAATAGTACTGTTGTGATTCATGTTTCTGTTTTTCTTCTTTCTTCAATCACACAAATTGTTATCTTGCACCATGGAATTTACCTATGTATCACATGTATTGTGAGGGCTAATCAGCCACTCGTGGCTTTATACCTTCATTACAGAAACCATGGCAATCTATTGAATGGAATGTATCACAGTTTCTGTAATAAACCATTGTTATTATTATTATATTATTATGTAAGGGGTGTATGTAAGGGGAGGTGAAAGTTCACACATCATACACATGTATGGGGTAAATGTGTAAACTGTCATGTACTCAAGAGCTGTGTAGTTATCTCTGTCTATAAACACAGTACAACAACATTTCTGTTCAAGCCCCGAGTATATTGTAGGGCTGTTTGAAGAACATTTCATGAGTATTTATTATTAACTTCTTAATTTGCTTTATTTCCTATTGTATTTGAGCCCATTTAATTGGTTTTAACCTAATGTAACATACATCAATTTATCATGACTTATATTTTACTTTTGTAGCGTCTTTGAGCAAGTATTTTACTCGAATACACGGCACATAATATAGGCTTAAATTATTATAAGATATCCAAATTGGGTGAAGCACCATAACACACGAAACCCCACTAGGTTCTCAAACAGATTGTCCTGTACTGCACTGTACATCGTCCCTTACAAGTACCACAGAGTTCCCAATGTTATTGCTTGTAACATCAGACCAAGACAAGTACTGCCAACCATAGCCTGAATTGTCCACACAGTACCAGCTAACAAACCACTACCAGTAGTTCCATCTGGTGATTATACTGCAATCTAATTCCAATTAATTCCAATTAGTCCACTAGATGGCACACCTAGTTTTATAACCTGGAAAACATGGTACAATGTAGGGGTTAGAGCTAGGTTCAAGTGCGTCATTGTTGGTTCTGATCAAACAATGGAAACAAATGGTTAGCTTCAATCGGATGATTAATTACGGCTAAAGTCATTATTATACATAGTTACGACTGAAGTCAGTTATGATGTTAGGGTCAGTATTCAGTAGTACAAATTAGTTAAGTTAGAAAGGGTCAGGCTTCCAATGTTTACACAATTGACCGGCCTCTTCATAAAAAGTTACCACCTGGGTTAAATGAGGTATGTTCAACGATGATCTCATTGACATATGATGACTAAACGTGTTAGTTCTAGTAGGGTCTACTAAATGGTCAGTCAGTTGAAGCAGTTGTTAAATGACTGGTCAAGGAAGAGATTACCCAGAAGCCACTGCAAGCAGAGAGAGACACCGATATTAACTACATTTTAGTTAACAATTTGTCAGCCTCAACCTCTTCACGCCAATTGTCAATCATAATCAGAAACTGTAATTTCTTATATATAGTCATCAGGGCTGCCAAAGGCATTTAACATTTCACCCCTGGCAGACCTGTTCAATTGAACATCATCTTCAATTCGCTAGGAAGCATTAAGCCATGCAACAATTGCTGCACAACAAATATTTGTACACATATAGCTATCACTGCCAGATAGTTAGTTATACAGCTGAGTGAACTGAAGCAAAATGGAATGAAGAAACTTGCCCAAATAGGCACACGAGGATTCAAAAGCAGATTCTCTCAACTAAGAGCCTGACGTTCCAACTACCATATTACCGCGCCTATCAAGCAACAAAAGCGAAACAGGGGAAAATATTTCTAGAGATCTAATCGTAAAAAAACAGACATACTTGCATTGAGTGTCTTGGCCCGGACGTTGGCCCAGAGTTTGTTTCTGAGCTTAGGCAAGCGAGCCAGAGGAGCTGTGCCATCAGCCATGACAGAAACAGACACCCGCCTCTACTCTTACCTCGCTTCAGTACTGTGTTTCTCTTGTCTAGGAAAACACACATTCATATCTGGAAGTGATGTCAGAATGAATACTATCACGGAGCAGTACTGTGGCATGTTGTTTTGTTTGAAAAATGGCAGCCAGTTACTATTACAATATTAATTTTTGTAACAACAAATTGTTCACGAATTACATCTCGTTTATTGTATCAGGTCGTGATATTTTATTCAGTGAACGCAGACAGAATTGTTAATTATTTGCACTTTTGGTGAAAGTAATAATACTTACACTGCATACTTTATTTTGTATTCTAGTTATTGTTATGATTATTGTGGAATATGCACCGATAGTTGGAAATAGAAACATTGAATGATTGATTGCTATGCCTGTTTATTCAACTAGTTTTAAGTTGTTAATTATTATGTTTACTATAACAAATCTTCAGAAACAATAACTAAACGTTAATAAATAATTTGTTTGTTTATTATACTTTATACACTCATGTTTGCTTACAGTGGTGTAATTTTTTACTTTTTACTGTATCACACTAATTTGTTTTCCTACACTAATTAGTCTGTTTACAATAATTAATTTGGTAATGTATATGGAGTTTACATAAAAGAAATGAGTTTCACATGTATAAATAACATTTAGTACATATTATTTAATTTTAATGCTACTGCATTAGTCTGAGGGAAATCCATAATAAAATAAACTTCTAATATGGCGTAATGATAAACTCTTCACAATTTTCATAACCGTTCATTTTGTGTCAACAATATATTGTTCTATATTTGCTTCCAAAACACATATTCTCTAACCTGTTTACCTATTGACATATTTTTTATACACATAAAACCTTACTTCTTTGTAATATTCATTTCAATGACAGGAAATGCGTGCTATAGCCTGCCATAAATGTTTAAAGAAACAGCTGATAAACTTCTTAGTTACTGTGCTTTTCCCTAAAGTTTGTGTGCAAGTTATGCTATTTAATTTTGTCATGCCACTTTTACTTCGACGACACTAACATTTTATTATTTACTCTTAACTACAATGTATTAACATTTACCTTTAACTACATTTTAATATTATATATTGTAAATATTATATTAATGCTTTAAACATCTTAATATACATTCTAAAATAATTAAATTATTAATGCTTTAATATTATAATTCACCTCTGAATGGCAAAATCAAATGGATTTATGACACAGACATTGTATTAATTATTATTATTAAGTATGATGTTATCAACAACTGAAACAAGCTTGTCACTCACCTAGCTATGTTCTAGTCAGATATTGCTCTGATCTGAGGAAACTATTCACCAACAATGCCTACCGTTTCTCAGGTCGATGAGTAAATAAAGCTTTCCCAAATTGTTAGCAACTGTCAGTTACTAAGAGACACTGCATCGCTGGTGATTTACATGTTTTAGCATTGGCGTTTTGTTAGCTTAGCAAGGACCGTGCAATTACTTGACCCTTTCACCTGACGATACAGAATGTACGCTTCACAAACACACTTTTATGCCACCATCAGGTTATGTCAACAACGCCATGCTTCAAAAGTTTGTGAACAGAAAACGGCAGGCCACATGTTGTGTAGAGAGCGTGACCAAAGGTAAATAGAACGTATTCATACACCACTGGGAGTGTTGGGATGTAATTGTCATCCCTTCACTTCAAAACTCAAAGTACATAAGTCAATAATACATGTCAGTACATGAGTGATGTTCAGTCATGAGTGACGAGTAGTCCTGACTAACAGTGTCACTCAAGTACAAAGCAGACGGGCACTACAGAACTATCATTGGTTTTTGTAAATATAAACTGCTTAAAGTAAAGTAAAGTCGACACAGCAAACATAGGTCATCACTCGCAATACCTCACACTAGCTCACAAGGAAATGTTAACTCTGTGAGAGAACTTATCACCAGAAGACATGGACAGAGCTCGGAGTAGTTCAGAAGTTTCATTCTCCTAACGTCTAAGGTAGGTAGTTACTATTGGCTACAACAGACTCATCATTTAGACATTTGTGTATTTTCTGTAAACTATAATAATGTATATAGCATCAATATGCACCCACACAAGGTCTCATAGCACTTCCTCCATTATTAGTACAAGTGATTGGCAGCAGCTAATGCAGCGACTGTATTGGTTTCTGTAGATCAAGACCATTAGGTATGTAAAACACAACCGTCATATTCGTGGACAAATGATGAAAAGTATGTTTCACTTAGAGCCTTACCAGGTAATTCAGAACAAAGTTATGCAGAAAACATTTGTTCCACCCATATATATATATATATTTGTTAAAACACCAGTTCATAGAAATGCAGTCAGAATGCATTTCTGCACTCTAAGGTCTTGTTTTCTGGGGAATTCCCCAGAAGGATGGGTACAATCCATAGTACCATCTATGCACATTGCACCTCACAGTCCATGAACCTGCTACATGAGATGAAACTGAGGTCTGGCCTCGCAGCCTCAGGCTGTGGCATCAATACAAAGTAATGGACCTCTTATATCCTGCCTCCCATAATAGGATAGGCTAAGTCTGCCTATGATTTCAAGTGAAACATTTACATCATGCTACAGTGCATTCTATAGCAATTATATATCTATGCATGTACACAAAATATCTAGTTCTAAAAATTTACATGAACGTGTACACATGCATACAAACATATACATGCATGTACACATGCACATGAATCTCGCACATACATACTAATACGTATGCACATATATGGCATGGGGCAATTAACTGGAGAAATTATCTAATTAAATTAAAATTAACTCAGCCACTTCACAATTAAATTAACTTCATACATTTATCAGGTCAATTAAATTAACCAATAATTTTGTTAAGTAAAACTAAGTTAACTTTAATTAAATTAGCAATTAACTTTAACTAGAATAACAATTACATTCTTGTTGGTAAAATGGCTAATAATATACAAGTATGTATTAGATTTTTGTAGCATCACATTTACCAGCTAGCACATATATTAATTTTTTATACAAAATTGTCTATGCCTATAAGTCCCATAACCAAAGTTCATTAGACTATGAGTTACCAGCTTCAAATGTTTACCTTAAACCATCGGTATTTAAAGTGGGGGTATTTACCCCCTTTGGGTTTTCAGCAATTAATTCATCACGATTACGCTACATTGAAGATATATATATGTCGAAAGATGTATTAGAAGTTAAGGATATCTCATACTGACAGTAAGGAGTCAATTACAATCAGAGTGGATCTCGTCAAGCCATGTCATGATGAATCATCAAGGATCGTCCTTGGCGAGGAAAAAGGGAGACATATGAACAAGACATTACGTAAGGACACAACCGTGAAAACTGGATGTACTACGAGACAAGCGATTTGGATCAGGCCGTTTTAGTTGCAGAAGTTTTAGTAAACCCCCCGATGCTTTGCGCTTCAATTGAATGAATCAACATTATATTGTATAGTCTGCACAATTGTTTGTATCTGAAAGGAATCTCTGTAAATAGAGGACTGTCTGTTCTCTAAACTGTTTATCATTTTTCGTTTATCCTCAGAATTGGCTGTGAATGTGAAGAGGTTGGATCTGATTTCAGTGTTCTTCTATTCCATATGGAGAATCGGTGGCTATCACGGAGACACAATTTCATCGTGTGACGATGTCAGAAGACAAAGAGGCCAAACAGATACATTAACAAATTAGCAATTAAGGGATCACAGGACACCAATTTTTTTTTAAATTTAAAGCTGATAAATTTCACCAACTATGTATTGTATGAAGTTACTGTACTAAAACTAAGGATATTTCATGATTTTAATTTTGGTTTTCTAACATTTAAGTGCGCTAGGGGGTTTTAATCGAAAAAATAAGTCAAAACAGCAAAAGTTTAAATGAATAGAACACTGAAACCCCTATACTAATTTATGCAATTCAAATGTTTTTATTTAGATAATGAACTATTCTAACTTTCTGTGCATAGCCATTTGTATGTCATTCAGATTTTTGGGGACAATTTTTTTCTTCAATATTTTCACATTCAAACCCCTATGGGATATAATCCAAATGACTGATCATAATTTCAATGCACAGGAATGTAGATAGTTATGTCATTATTACTGTGTAAAAAGTTGGTATGAATTGCTTTGTTAGTTTTGGAGTTCTATTCAATTTTCCTACAAAAAAGTGATAACTGAGAAAACGGCACTCAAAGTATGAACAAAGTAATTTTAATGTCTTGCACATACTAGATGTTGCAAATAAGCATCAGTATGGTAGGCTTACCATGTATATACAATATGTGAGTGTTTCTAAGTGAAACATTTAATTAACAGTGACACAATTATGTCATTGTTTACCCCTACCCCCCTAATTCATAATGCGAGTAATCATGGTCGACGCACCAATTCAGACAGTTTTCACACATAATTCACATTACATACATTGTGACTTGTGTCCAACATAAAACATGCATACTGATAGCATGTAACAGTCCATATGCATTGGTTATGAGATCAGAGACGTATTTTCCTAAGTAAGCATCACTTCACTTTTAAAAATGCAGCTTGTATGTATCCACATACAGTCGTGACATGTCAGCCTGTTTTCTTCAACTCTGAAATGCATGTTAGATAAAGAAGATGTAATATACATAAAAGTTTTATTGATTAATAGTCCATTAAAAGTGACATCATTATAACATTTTCACCCCCCCCCCCACTGCCACCCCCCACATTATAATGCCAGGAATCATAGCTGAAGCAAGAATTCGGACAGTTTCCCACTCTGCACAGGTTGTGACTTGTCAACCTAAGCACCACTTCACCGAGGCATTTTACAAATGCAACAGCCGTGTGTCCATACAATCATCACATGTTTGACATGTCGGTCAATCATCACTAACTCTGAAACATTTGCTATATATAACACAACATCCATGTACACCATATGGCACAGTGTGGAGCATAAAAAGTCACTTCTGATCAACATGTTTCAACAGTATAATGCAATAGCATTAGAAGTGTTCAGTGCAGGGCAGGGCAGGAGACATCAGCGACCACTTCATTGAGTAAGGCTAAACCCAGGCAAAGGTAAGCAGTAACCAGCCATGACCTAAGGCTAAGATTCATATATGGCCTGGCCCGTAGGACCTATATGGCTATGCTATAAATTATAGGCCCTATAGTAAAGTTAAATAAGATACTGTTGTTTTTGTTGTCATCATAAGGCACAGAAATGAATTAAATAAGTCAGGATCAAGCTCCACGATCTCGCTCCACGCCTCTGGTGACGCGCTCTCAGTCATACTGTCATTACTGACACAGATCGCTTAAATGTCACATGTTTTGAATGGCATAAAAACCATATTGCACGAGCGAGTACGCCAACGAAATTTTCAACACATACTAATTTAATCCTATAGATCTACCTACAAACATAATCGTTCGATACAAATCATTACTAGACTATCAAAATTGCAACTGAAACACAGCTATGTCATCAAATCGATTAAATTTATAATTTTGGTCAAATTTGAAAAAGAAAAGGACGTACAGAAAGTTCGACTTACCCGCAAAAGGAATCCCGCTGCGAATGACGTAAATGACCGGGAAAAGTCCGAGAAAACAGAGGTTGACGTAAAGCGCTACCCAGCCTCTGTCCCAGGTGCCTAGTAAACGAGACGGCGCTGCTGCAACGGCGCTGCGCGCACGTAAAAACATCGCGGTAGCAAGATTCGTTGAAGTGCCTAATAAAGCAGAACTACATATGCGTTAGTCACTCAAGGCATAAACTTGGATTATTTTTGGCGTGTTTCATCAATTCAAATATTTATTGTCATTTCACATTTGATGGGCCATCTAAGTTAGTGCTAATATAATGACTTAGCGGTGAGTAACTGTTAAAGAACGATCTTTATTGTGAAGTAGATATGTCAATCTGTCAAAAACTGAAAGAAACAAAACATTTCATAAAAATTATTATTGACGTATTTCAGACTGCCGTGTCTCCCCTTAACAAATGAAATTAACCCATGCTTTACACACATATCCAAGCACGCAGACATGAATACACACACAAGCACATACACACAAGCACGTACACACACACACACACAAACAAACAAACAAACAAACAACACCAACATAGACCTCTCTGCATGTACTCACCACCTCCCTTAAGCCTCTCTATAGCTGTCAACTTGGTTACAGCTGCCTTTAACTTTTTATCCATATTTACAGCGGCCTGCTGCCTCACAGGTAGGAAACACTAAATAATCCACCGCACAGAATCTAGTCGACGGCGTTGCTACAATGAGAAACACCAAAACAATTCCTACGGAAATACAGAAATCCTGCCTGTCCTGAAGAACTCTGTTTAGACATAACTCCAATGTAGAGCTATTGACGGAATAATGACATAGTTACTGGTCTGACCAGGTAAGATCACTACAGATGTCTAGCCATGATGAAAGGTTGCCATTTTAAGTATATGTCCGTAGCACGGTAACAATCAGATATGATTGAAGCACGGCCGAGTAGCTCCAATCAGACAATGGGCTGTGAGGGCAGATTAACAGATTTAGTTGAGTCAAGAGTGGAGAGTTTGCCTCAGCGTCTGGGTAATGCTTCCAATTAACAACACATTTAGGTATAAAGCCCGCGGAAAGCTTTGAAAAAGAAACACCGGCTCATTGTTATTCATAGATGGCAATTTCTGATTGTCAGAGGTAGCCTTTTGACTGGCTTTGTTGGGACATGAGCAGAACATTGTGAATGGTTCATGTGTATCTGAAAGAACATTCGGCATGAGGCATGGTTGGTGTGAGGTCTTTGATAGGGAAGGACTTTGAGAGAAACTGGAATCAAGAGGGTCGGGATGGAAAGGAAGGGAAGGTTGCGGAAGGTAGGTCTTTTGGGAGTATACCAGGAATACAACTGGCTGCACAACTGTAACAAAGCATTAGATATCCTATTACAGAACTCCCAAATAAACCTTGGATTGTGTATCACAGACTGTGAAATGAATAACACAATAGGAAAAGGATAAAATAATACTGATGAAAAACTATAGTAAAGCAGTATGTTTTGCACTTGTGCACAAATGTTTCAACCTGGCATTTTCATGTGTACGTGCCATGACAAATGATCGCAAATAACATTCCAGCAATGTACAAGGCAAACAAGGTGCTGTTGGTCTTGTCAGTTTGTAATCAGATTAATTTAATTGTTTTTCCAATAAATCACAATACATGAAGATTCTCAAATTCTGAGCACAATGTCACACAGAGCTGCTTTAGAGAAATAAGTCTTTTATTAGATATTGACCAACATTTGGCAGCCATCTTGTATCACACATGCCAAACATGCCTCTTACCAGAGTGGATGTAATCTCATATACAGTTTAATGTATTCCAAACAGAAGAATTCATGTCTGATGTCCTACATTATAATAACAATGTTGACTGTCTAAGACTACAATTTGAGAGCTAAGAATTTGTCCAAGAGCCAATATTTGGCTATACTAATCATGTTCAACATCCGTAAAGTAAGAAATGTCTGACATTGCATTCTTGTAGATGTAGGCCTCCTGACCCACTTGATGTTAATTTCAATCTTCCATTTGCATCAACACAGAGGTGGGCTTAACTTTGTAATAAGTCCTTGGCCCAAGGTGTAATAAGTTAGAGTGTAGTGGCACCATATTGGAGCATCGAACTCTCAATCAAGAGACTCTAGGCTCAAATCCTCCTACTGCCATATCAGACATTGGGCAACTTTGTTCACGCCACATTGCTCCAGTTCACTCAGCTGTATGAATAAGTACCTGGCTATAGACAGTGGTGGATATGCTTCCCAAAGAGTCAAGACGATGTTCAATTAAACAGGTACTGTCTGACAGGGTGTGACATGTTAAATACTTTGAACAGTCCTAAGGACTAAAAATCACGCTACGTAAGAAATTATCTTTTTATTTTACCTTTTTTATTTTTGCTAAAATTTCTGTCGAAAGAAAATACAATATTATCCATATAATGTGTGAATCAAATTAAGTCAAATCACACGTCATATGATACACATTTAAAGCCCTGTATGAAATAACATACCACAATTTATGGATGTCATATGACAAATAATACTTCTTAATTCTTTGTTGTGTTTGATGTTTCTGAAATACACAGTCATCTCAAGCCTTTGTAAGAAACAGAAAACGTAACACCCCACACACAGTTGTAGAAAAAACACAAAAGATTATTTATATATAATAAAATAGTTCTATAAGTTACCATGCAAGATCAAATCCACCACCCCTTTGGCACTTTGTGCCTCATTCCATGCTTTCAGTAAATTATAACACAATATATTTCTCAGACTAAATAGTTGATAATATTTTATTATATATACATGTATATATATATATATATTTATATTTTAAAACTACATAAAGAGCAAATGGATTTGATTAAATCTTTTAAGATAAAGTTGCATAAAAATCAACAAAAATCTGGATAATGATAATCCCAAAGCCAACCTATGACTTCAGCTTTCTCTAAAAATGCACACCCCAAATTCTGACAATGCTACAGGCCTGAAATATGTTAATCATCCTCGCAAGCCAGGGGTGGTGTCAACATACACTACCCTGGTAGATACCCTCGAAAGCCAGGGGTGGTGACAACATACACTACCCCTGACAGATATCTTATGCAGTGTATGGAAGTGAGCTGAATCAAACTAGTAATTGATCTCATCGGTCATGGCTGTACCACCCATGAGAACAGTGCAGACACCTGCCCCACCCGCATCCCAATTCAAAGATGAAGCCAGCAACTTCAAGGAATCCCAACATTCTCGCGAGTGGCCGAGTGGTATTATGTACTCAAATAATTACTTCTCCTTCCCAAATAATACACATAACATGGGCAGACATTTTGGCTGAAACAGGAACGAGCCAAACACTCTGGCAAACGATATCATTGGCTAAGCTTAGCTTCAGCATTTCACAAAGTGATCTGCCAGGGGGACCGAGACGGATGTAATCAGCAGCGCCCCCTGGCGCACGACGATGATGTTAATCACCAACAAAGAAACTCCAGTGAATGTACACCCTGGGAAACAGAATAAAAGTAAATCAGAAATTTGAGTGATCAATACAATATTAGTAGGCCCTACCTTAAATATATATATATATATATATACAAATTCTGGTTTCTCGTACATTTCACAGTATTTACCTCACATGAGAGTTTGTTTTCATTTCCAAATATTTCAGCCATTTCTCACAGCTTTCTACGGATGTGTCACATGACACTGGTCACGTGACAAAGCTGGTGAGAGTTTCTGGCCGACATGTATACAAAACCTCAGCCCTGAACCGAGATGTCAGACAGGTTCAGATCTTCTGCAGCTTGTGTCACACGATGCTGATCATGTGACATTCACGTAATGAAGCCAATCTGCTAATGAAGATTGAAATAGGAAAACAGTATCTAATAACATTAGTACTTATAATTAATATTCTTAAGTAGAATAACAAATGCGGAACAAAACTTAGTTTGAACCCTACTTTTTGTTGCTTTCATAATCCAGCAGTCGATAGGTACAATGTAAAGTATCGCAGATGAAAATGGTTGTTGAATCAAACTGATGAAAATTCACTCAACTGCAAGGAGAGAGGATGCATTAAGGTGATATTGTCAGCATCAACACATTATTTTGTTAAGCTTTAGTTTTGACATGATTTATAACGTAATAATATTCTTTTGGCATACATTATTCTTCTTGCATGAATCGGGTATGAACAAACGAGGCACTAAAGGAAAGTTCGGACAGTCACTGGAGACTCTTGGCAACCTACTCAAAATGGCTTGGTGACACTATTTTGGGTCATGACCCAGGGGTCTATCTGAAAAATAACCATGCGTAAAAAGGCTGCCAATTAATAATCCTGTTACATACACAATTTACACATCTAAATATTTGTGTTCATCCCATTACTACATAGACAATATTTGTTCTGACTGAGAATTTAAATAAAAACATATTTTCTCCATAATTACACATAATCACTAACACAGACTAAGAACTAAAAACCATGAAGGAAACAAGTGCGTGCACTTTCTTGTGTCATCCATTAAACATTTAATGTACATGCAGTAGTTTACAATTGTATACTGAATCAATCAACAACGATAAAAAGAAAAGTTCTACAGCTGTGTTATATTGTGAAGGGGGTTGGGAGTTCAAAGTCAGCAAATATGATACACAGTGCATGATTTATTGTTACAAAGATCCTAAACTATACATACGCTCCAGGTGACATGGATGAGAAATTTGCTGCCTAAACAAGAATTATAGATTAACAGATGGATATACAAGTACATCCATTATGTCATAAACAAAAATGGTTTTAATGTGGCATAGATGATCTTTGGTCTCTCTGCTTCCCAGCTGATGAATATGCTCTGTGCCTCTTGTGACAACATGAATGCAACTCCTTCTGTTTGATGGGCATCTTCTTCTTCATGCCCCGAGTAAAGTATCATTTCTTCTGTGTTCAGTCTGACTTGTTCCGACTGTGTCCACTTTGTTTCACACAGTCCCAATACTGTGATGTTGTAGGCACGTCTTTCTCTTGCTATGTGGGCTGCTTTGTTTCACACAGTCCCAATAATGTGATGTTGTAGGCACGTCTTGCTCTTGCTATGTGGGCTGCTTTGTTTCACATAGTCCCAATACTGTGATGTTGTAGGCACGTCTTTCTCTTGCTATTTGGGCTGCTTTGTTTCACACAGTCCCAATACTGTGATGTTATAAGCACGTCTTTCTCTTGCTATTTGGGCTGCTTTGTTTCACATAGTCCCAATACTGTGATGTTATAGGCACGTCTTTCTCTTGCTAGATAAAAAGAGCATCGCCGATGTAGCTTCCTTTCGGCTTTCACTGCATAGCGTCATACTCTCCATGGGAGGCCCTCCCATTCCCAAGTTCAGTACAGTTCCTTTAGCTGATCTTTTCATAACAATATGTTTTTTTTACGGGAAAGGGTTGTTAGCTCTTTGCCCAACCCTCCTCTTTTCATATTCAGGCTTAGGACCGGCATTGGCAGAGATCCACTGGTGCATTGCTCAACACTATCTTCCTGCACATCAGTATTCTAAATGCACCTAAACTGATTAATTGACAAAACATTTGACGGGTTAATTGGTAAGACATTTGTGTGGTTTTTAAGGCTATTCTGTGGTCCAGCCCTTGGCTGTTAGCCAGACCCTGTATATTTCACTTGAAAGAAGGGTCCACCACTGCTATAAAACACGAATATGAATGTGATGCAATACAGTAGATCTCTTCAGCGGATCCTCTAACGAGGGGACACCCCCTATGTTGGGACAGTTTGTTAATGTACAGACCGTTTTGCCATGTTAATGTCCCTCCGATGAGGGGACACCTTGTGGATGTGGAGAGCAGACAGTATATTTTGGTTATATGCCCCTCCTAAGACGGATAGTATTCATTAATTCAAAGATTTTTTTGCTGAATTTATTTAGAAAATGGCAGACATACAGCTCGCTGTGTGTCAATGGTAACACCAAGTACACGTGTACCCATAACAACGAGCTTGTCTTCCTTGCTGTAATCGTTGTGTTTGTCCAGACTACTAAGAGTTCCTTTCATTACGATTTGTAAACTTTAGGCACAGTGAATGTGGAGGAAGGTATTGTTAATTTTGTGCTGTTATCAATCACGTTTGCTGCTGGCAATGCCATGATGGCTTTCCCGCTGGCACCTCCAGCCCCAGTTAGGGCTTTGGCTTGGCATCGCCTTTTCATCTTGTAAATTGCAATTAAGATTCACAAATACAATGTATAAAAAGGTTCATCCCAACTGTTTTCAATGTAGCCCAACATTAAACTGAGGTGAAATAATAAAGAAGCATCATAAAATTACGCCAAACAGCAAATATTACCAATCCCTGGAAAAGATGGACTGGTTGAAACGGTGAAACGCATTATCAAGTGACGCACAATTTGTTAAACAATTAACAATTGTACCCGTTACCTTTTTTAATATTTAATTAATGGTCATGCTGCATGTATCAACTGATTTAAATATTCGGTTGATCATCTCCAGGTTATTATTTTAACCGGTATAAGGCAGCCTTAGCTTGCGAATTACTTATGAAGTATTTTAGGTAAAGAATATCTAAATCATTTGAGAATACCAATTTATAAAATGTTGTAATGGAGATGTTTTGTTTGACGTTTTTGGTTGAATGCTGCCATACGCGCAGCAATTTCTACTGCAACACCGAGCCAATACCATTGCGTAGACTAGTGGCAGTGAGTGAGTGACCAGTTCGTGGTTGAGGAAAATCTCAGATCGACACAGAGGATGTGGTGCGGATGGTGCCGGGCGGACGATATAACTTCATGACCAACTGTTTATTTTTTAATACATCACAGTGATAATGAACATATATATATATATATTTATTATATATTAATTAACTTAATTCCTATCAGTTAATGCGTTGACATATTGCCACATCTTTACCATGTGTCAGTTGTACTGGTCTGAACTCAGTTACTAAGATGCCTGTCCCTCCGATGAGCAGACACCTGCTATGTCGGGACACTTACGTTTGGATATAGATGTGTCTGCTGACGAGAGGGAATACTGTACATAAAAAAATGACAATCAATTAAATGACAATCAAGGCAGTTCATTATTTGTATATCACACTACCAATCAAACTGTGTGATCTACAGATTGGTGTGTCATTTACTGATCTGTAGATCTTGCAGATCAATCGAATGCACCCAACTGTAAACAACAATTCTGGAAACCCACTCATGTGGCATATAGCTAAATTAGAATAATATAATAATAATGGAAAATGTCTGAATTAAAATTACAGCAAGTGAATCACTGTGTAGAATTTCTGCTCAGTTTAAAGTTAAACTGTAACACACATGTGCATGTAAGTATGAATACGTTTGAAGAGCAACTAATAAAAATGTCACATTTGGTTACAGTGTCAGTGACGTTATTACTCGTGCGAATTTGTGATGCGGCAATGCCAGCGATGCTTGACGGCTGATGTTGATGTATGTCACACTGTGATGCCTGATCTGAATCAGTGATGGAGAAAGTTGACTTTGTCTTTGAAGTTTAACAACTTTTGTTTTGCTTTAGGGATTATATTTACCACTTAGAGCTGATCGGGGTCTTCCCTTCGTAGGCACTTTTGCAGTAAGCTTCGAGGCCATGATTCAATATATTAACAAACTGTTAAAAATAAACGTGTGAGTATCTATTTCACGAAAATGCAAGCATACAATTATTATATACAACTAAGAACAATAATATGCGGCCATCTTGTTTCCCCTAGTAACGGATGATGGAGGATTGCACATCTGCAGTTGGTACTCCAGGACGTATATTAAATGTTGTAAACATAATTTGACTTTCACAAAATATTACTTTCCCGTAATTAACATAGACAGATTACAATTGATGATTTAAAAAAGTATTTGTTAATTTGAAAATTAATTAATTAACTCAAATAAACTTGCTGAATGTGGGAATGTATTAATGTTGCAGCGCCACTGTGTCATTGGATGTTGATGTGTGGTTCCTGTCATGTAAAGACAATAGTTGGCCAAGTTTGCGAGTTGTCGAACGATGAAGAGAGATGGATACATGCGCACATTCATGCTGCGGCGACACACCGCTGCTTGACTTCAACAAGGTAATCTATAGTCCACAGTTCGATGTCAGTTGTGTCTTGCAATGGTTGTTGCACTGTATTGCATATGTTGTGAGCGATAATAGGAATACTCGACTAGACCAGTGTTTACATTTACAAAAGTGCACTGTTATAATATTATTGAGTACACACTTTTAGTGAAACGTATTTTAAATACTGATATTGAGGCACTCGTCGGGCCTCAAATGTGCGCTAAGACGCAGTATTTTCGTAATAAAAATATGCCTGGGATGATGTTGAATAATGGAACTAAACCACTGAGGTACCAAATTTAAGTAAACATGCATGTAGATATAACAACAAAATCGAGGTGGGCCCGGATACTAGACAATCACCTGGTATTGGTGTATGTTGACACAATTGATGTACCCCAGATAAACATGGTAATTTATATAATGGCCCCTTTTGTAAATTTAGTGTTTTACAAATAAACATTTCTTTAAAAGACTCGGCTTACACAACCTGCAGCCACCGCCAGCAACACCCTGAGGAACATGCCAAAGTGCATTAAATTTTTTTTAAATGTTACTTACGTCCCTCCTGGGGCATAGGCCGTCGACAACAGCTCTCCAGAGTCCTCTGTCCTGGGCTCTTGTTTCAAGCTGTCTCCAAGTGTGTCCTGTCTTCTTGATGTCTGCATGGAGGTCCCTTCGCCACGTGTTCTTTGGACGACCTCTTTTTCTCCTGACTTGTGGGTTCCATGTCAGAGCCTGTCTGGTGATAGTTGATGCTGGTTTCCGGAGCGTGTGACCAATCCATCCCCATCGTCTTCTTATTATTTCATCTTCGGCAGACAATTGGTGTGTCCTCCTCCACAAGTCAATGTTGCTGATGGTGTCTGGCCAGCGGATCTGGAGGATTCTTCTTAGGCAGTTGTTGATGAAGGTCTGTACTTTCTTGGTGGTGGTGTTAGTTATCCTCCATGTCTCTGCTCCATACAGTAGGACTGGCTTCATGTTGGAGTTAAACAGTCGGATCTTCATGTGTAATGACAACACTTTGGAGCTCCATATGTTCTTGAGCTGTATAAATGCTCCTCTCACCTTGCCAATCCTTGCTCTAACATCCACATCTGTGCCACCCTGCTTGTCGATGATGCTAACCAGGTATGTGAAGGCCTCTACCTCTTCAAGTGCACTCCCTTCCAGTGTGACTGGCTCAGTGCTGACTGTATTAACCTTGAGGACCTTTGTCTTTCCTTTATGTATGTTGAGACCCACTTGTGAGGAGATGGCTGCCAGTTCAGTGGTCTTCTCCTTCATCTGCTGGTGGCTGTGGGACAACGGTGCCAGATCGTCGGCAAAGTCCAAGTCCTCCAGTTGCGTCCACAGTGTCCACTGGATTCCATTTCTTCTCTGGGTTGTGCATGTCTTCAGTATCCAATCGATGGCCAGGAGAAAGAGGAACGGGACAGCAGGCATCCTTGTCTAACTCCAGTCTTCACTTCGAAGCAGTTCGTTTGCTGTCCTCCATGGATTACTCTGCAGCCTGTTCCTTCATAACTGTTCTTAATCAGGTTGACCAGTTTGGTTGGTATGCCATAATGTCGTAGTAGTTTCCACAGAGTCTCCCTGTCTATGCTGTCAAACGCCTTTTCGTAGTCAACGAAGTTGATGTAGAGCGAGGAGTTCCACTCCAAGGATTGCTCTACTATGATGCGCAGTGTTGCGATCTGATCTACGCATGATCTGTTCGGGCGGAATCCAGCTTGCTGATCTCTCAGCAGTGGGTCGACTGCATCTTTCATTCTCTCCAAGATGATTCTGTTGAACACTTTCCCTGGCACTGACAGAAGTGTGATTCCTCTGTAGTTGGAACAGTTGCTGAGGTCTCCTTTCTTGGGGAGTTTTATGAGGTATCCCTCTCTCCAGTTTGATGGCACCTCTTCTTTTTTCCAGATCTTTCCAAAGAGAGGGTGCAGTAGTTCCACAGAGATGTATGTATCTGCCTTGAGTGCTTCTGCAGGAATCTCGTCCGGTCCTGCTGCTTTGTTATTCTTCAGCTGCTTTATGGCCCTTCTGATTTCTTCCTTGGTAGGCTTGTCACACTTGATGGGTAGGTCCGCTTCTGCTGGCTGTATGTCTGGGGGGTCCGGTGGGGCAGGTCTGTTCAAAAGTTCTTCAAAATGTTCAGCCCATCTGTTGAGCTGTTTCTCAGTTCCTGTGATGATCTTTCCTTCCTTGTCTTTAACTGGTCGTTCCGGTTTGCTCTGCTTGCCTGATAGTTTCCTGGTGGTGTCGTACAGCTTTCTCATATTTCCGCTGCCTGCCGCTTGCTCTGCCAGGCTGTCAATGTAGTTGCGCTTGTCTGTTTTTACACTCTTCTTTACTTCTCTGTTGGCTTCTGTCTGCTCTTCCTGTGCCTTTGCCTTTGCTGCTCTTGTTCGACTGTTGTTTACTGCTGATTTCTTCTCCTTCCGCACTTGGATCCTGCGCAAGGTTTCTGCTGTGATCCAATCTTTCTGTTGCTGTTTCTTCAGGCCAACCACTTCTTGGCAAGTTGATGTCAGTGTCTTTTTGGTGTTCTGCCACTGGCTGTTCAGGTCAGATTCTTCATCATGCAGCTCTTGTAGTACTTGGAATTTGTTAGCAAGGTTCAGCTTGTATTCCTCTCTTGTCTGTGGATCTTTCAGGAGGCCAACATTGTACTTTCGTCTCTTTGTTGCTGTCTCCATCCAATTTTTCTTTAGCTTGAGCTTCAGTCTAGCAACCAGCAGGTGATGGTCGGATGCAACGTCGGCTCCCCTCTTCACTCTTACATCTTGAAGTGACCTCCTGAATCTCTTGCCTATGCAGATGTGATCTATCTGGTTCTCTGTAACGTGGTCGGGTGACACCCATGTAGTCTTGTGTATCCTTTTGTGTGTGAAAATGCTGCCACCGATGACCACCTTGTTCAGTGCACATGTGTCCGCAAATCTCTCTCCATTCTCGTTCATCTCTCCAACACCCTGGGTTCCCATCACTTCTTCATATCCGTTGTTGTCCATTCCAATCTTCCTGTTGAAATCTCCCATAAGGATGGTCACATCCTTTTCTCGGCACTTGTCCAAGATGCTTTGTAGTCTGCTGTAGAACTGGTCTTTGGTTTCTTCATCACTATCGTTCGTTGGTGCGTAGCACTGGATGACATTCATCTTGATTTTCGTTTTCTTTGTTCTGAAGGATGCTGTGATGATTCTCGGTCCATGCGCCCTCTGTGCCGGTCTTGATAGCATGAGTGCTACCCTTCAGTGTGGGGGGCATCGTCTTCTTCATGTCCCGAGAAAGGTAGCATCTCTCCTGTAGGTATTCTTCTCTGTCCTGACTGTGTCCATCTTGTCTCGCTGATTCCCAACAGTGCAAGGTTGTAGTTGTTCATTTCCGCTGCTACTTGTGCTGTCTTTCCTGCCTGGTACATGGTCCTCACGTTCCATGTTCCCATATTAATTTGCTTGGTCGAAAGAAGGGTGCTCGGCCCTGTGGCTTCCATGTTCTCTCGGCTTTCACCACATGGCATCATAGGTCCTTGAGATGAAGACCCTTCCTCTTCCAGGCACTTGTTCTCTGTAAATTCTGTTGTCGACGTTTCTGTAGCAAGTAGTTTTTTTACGAGGTGGGGGTGCTAGCCCCATGCTCAACCCTCCTCCTTTCTCATCCGGGCTTGGGACCGGCCAATTTTAATGTACCAAAGTTTTATTATGATTTTAAATATTTGGCGCACAAGCCGCTACACCATAACGCAACTGTACACGCATCTCAGGGCTAATTACACTCGCAAGATCCCAGCCCTTCAATAGGAAGAAGAAATGCGGCAGGTGGCGCAACTGATGTAATCGGAGTCGCTATAACGGGCGTCAATAGCGAAAAGTCTCTAAAACGTCTTGTTTGTTCAAAAGATACGCAATAAGTAGATATTGCTTTGGTAATTATATTACCAATATTTAATAGTCATTTTTGGCCTTGCAACTGAATTGATGTCATATTAATATTACGTTATTACTATGATTCTGAATTACATTCTCAATCTCCCACCCTTGAAAGAATGACGCAGACAACTCAGGCTGACAATATTTTTCATAAAATAGCACAAGGCCTGGTCCCACCACTACAGGCGGACGTCTTCCTCAATCACACCAGCCAACAGAGACAAACATAGGATCAGACCACTCACCTACGAGGGATACGTAACTAACAACATTATACAAATCATACAACAACAGCCGCTGCTTCAATGTGTCCCCTTCCAAGACTGTCCAATACAGAGGCTCATTCTTTGTAGTGACCATCATCGAATGAAACACTCTTATAGACGCCATTTTCATCTGCAGCTGGGAGGCAGAGGGCTTCACTCAACAGCTAGCAACCATCCACTTGTTTTAACAGTGCTGTGTAAAGTATTTAAAAGACTTATTTTGTTATACATTTGCGCTGTGCACAACCTAAACGTTATGTTAATAGCCGCGATTGGCTTCTGTGATGCACCCACATAAACATCTACAATTACAAATTATATTAACCAAATAGAAAGTGTCTGAAAACAGTGTTTAACGTTGTGGCCTACTCCGACTCGTACCGAGGCGCCACCACACGGATTAGATAACATTAAATCCGAATCGCCCCCTTCTGCCAATCAATAGAAGTTGCTGAGACATGCCTTTCCCTGTTGAAGTAAACACTTCTTCTATCCCCTTCCCTCCCTTTCTACACCCCCCTACTAAATTGCACTACTACATCTCTTCTCCTGTTGCCAAAGAATACCCCTCAAAATGACAAAAATCTTCAACCAAATGAAGGCGGTCATCAAATAGAAGAAGAAGAAGAAACTGTCAAGATTGAGACAAGATTTTAAAAACTTGAAGCGGACTGACAAGTTGAACTGTCAATCAAAAATTTAATACAAAGTGGAAGTTTTATAAGACTATGTTGTGGATATATTCTTCAAAACATAAATTTAATCTGTTAGGCTGCGATCACTCCCAACATGTGTTGCAGTTTGAAGAATCCATCCGCGACATAGTCTTTGAATAGTGTCTGAATTTCACTGACATTTCAAGTCAGCTTCGGAAAATACTCTTGACAACAAAGATAACAGTGGACAAATTGTGGAGACTTCAGATCCATTGATGAGTTACTGTTGCAGATAATGTAGGTTTTCCCTGATTTGTTGCAGGTTTCACTGCCAGACATCTTTGATGTGACATGGTGCGAGCGCAACCTCTACTATGCTGCCTTCCTCATCCTCATCTGTCCTCTCTACTGGAACTATGTACGTACACAACCCCTCTACTGGAAAGTTCTATGTATGTACACAGCCCGTATACCGGAACTATTATGTACACATCCCCTCTACTCCAAATATGTACGGGGGTATATATACAAAGCACCTCTACTGGTACTGTATATGTACACAGCCCCTTCTACAAGAATAATGCATGTACTCTGCCCCTTTACTAGAACTATGTATGTACACTGCCCCTATACTAGAACTATGTATGTAGTACTATGTATACAGCCCTCTACTAGAACTATATATGTACACAACCTCTCTACTGGAACTACGTACAGGTGTATGTACACAGCTGGTGTACTGGAACTACATATGTACACAACCTCTCTACTGGAACTGTGTATGTACACAGCCACTCTACTTGAATTATGTATGTACACAGCCCCTGTACTTGAACTATGTATGTACACAACCATTATAATGGAACTATGTATGTACAGAGACCCTCTACTGGAACGGTGTATGTACACAACCCTTATAATGGAACTATGTATGTACAGAGACTCTCTACTGGAACTATGCATGTACACAGCCACCCAACACCTGAGCATGATGTTAGTTGGGAGCAGAGTGTGATGGACAGGACACATGCAGAGAATGAATGAGGAGAGTTTGAAAGCTTTGACAATAGAAGAGGGTAGTAGAAGAAGAAGAAGAGGAAGACCAAAACATATGTGGAGAGATAGTATTCAAATAAATCTTGTAATCTTGAGCAAGGGGACAGCGAATTCATTGACAGGGCAGAACAAACTACTTAAGGTGATGTGGCTCCGACCCAACTAGGAATCTAGGGTGAAACAGAAGAAGAAAGATATGAATGGGTGGATGAGTAGATAGCTGACTGCGGTCCACTTACTTAGCGATGATAGCTTGCTGCTACATCTGCTGGTCGTAGCATGCAGCTTACTCGACTGTCGACTCGTGGAGCGTGACTTTGACTTGGACCTCGGTGTCGACTGGTTTGACATCTTGACCAATGTTTCCAACTCTACTTTACTTGTGAGTGCCTGGCGATCTCAACCTGACATGCTCTACCCGAGTGACTGAATCAGGCAGCTAGGGCAGGGGAGATGTTTTAACAAGCTCTGTGCTGGCTCTGTAATATATGTTAATGCGCGATAATTGGAGACAGTAAGTTGACACACAGCTGATGAAGGCCAGTTCATCTCTCACTAATTACTTGACTAATTAGGACTGCTAAATCAGTTGGTTGTTTGGAGATATCACCAGTGGATACCAAGGTACTTAAACAACAGGGTTAACAGTGGACAGGACAGATGTAAGGTTGAGAAGACTGCAGATCAATGAGTTTCAATTGGTGATGATTCGTCATAAATCACATTGCTAACAAACGTCCAGTTTTGACCAAGGATGCTGTCGCCACGGCTTACATAACATGAACTATAAGTATCTTTTAATTGCATTAGTTGGAGTCAGCTCAGTGACATTTTAATTAGATTGGTTTTGTTGTGGTTTATTTACAAATGCATTTATAAAAATACAGTTATTCCAGTAATTGGTATACATGTACATCTGTACATTAACACGAATTGGTTCTGTTGCATTTTACTGCTTTTTATGTTTCAACTTCAGAAGTTAAATTTTTTTAAACCCAATTAACAATGTTTTTCTTTTTACACATTTTTTATTTTATTTAGTTTTTCTTGCCACTTGATGACGAAAATTTGGTCAATAATAATCAGGAATAATTAATATTTGGATGATAAATATTTTTCACCCAAAAATTATTTGATAAGTTGTCATCTGTCTCAAAACATGAGTCCTTCACAATTATAAAAAAATTGCTGAAAGGTTTGAAGATCAGAATCATTGTGATGTGTCACATTTAAAGTGAAATAAAAGGTGTCTTCTTGGATCAATGCATCTATAAGAGTTACTAAAATCTAACCGTTGAGTCGAGGAAATGTGCATTCAACGTGTCACCGCAATGTCAGGATCGAAGAAGCTCTAGGCGGGTCTCAATATTTCAGCCACCAGGAACTATGATTTCACTAGAATCTCATAACTTTGAAAATAGATTCTGAGTAAACCACTTGCGTGATATAGTTGATTGTAGTTGCAAATGTTTAGATTGTATTAACCCTTTTAGGAGTATAGGCCCACACCTTTTGTTTCCCTTTAAGAAATGCTTTTGACAGAGAGAGTGTCTTACAGTAGGTGGTTCTGTCCCAGGTGGCCCGATGGGAACTCAGGACACAGGGGGTGAGTGACTTCTTTGGCTCCCCCTTCAAGGGGTTCATCTGGTTCACCCTCTCAGTCGTCCTCCTCAGTCTCTTCCGCGATTGGAGGTAGGTGTCAGTTGTCATGGCAGGACTAGGGCCTCAGTGGCAGCAAATGTGTAGGACCTATGTCTTATCTGAAAGGAGATTGGGCTCAGGTATTATCTAGGGGAGTTAGTGGTGTGGTTTGAGCCATAGGAAAGGTTTCTTTGAATGGATAGTTCAAATAATAATAGTCATATTTATGTTTAATATTACTTATAAAGCACAATATCAATTAAAATGCTCCAAATGCTAAACAAAATATAATTAAAAATTATGTTGTTTTTAAAAAGAAGTTAATTTATAAATATAGACATATGCCAGTCACTCAGGAGGGCCATTCTTCTACCTGAGAGTACTGAATGGCGGCCCATTTCCCTCCAGGGGTCGCCACAATGGGAACAAGTTTTTAAAGAACAAAATACTGTTGTGTCCATAACTGCATTCACTTCATGCTGCTCCTGTTCACCAAACGGTTTCAATGTTTACAGACAGTGGTGATATCTGCGTACATATAGTCTTCGTGCAATAATTGCAGCATGGCTGAATGCTTCCCAGAGTATTCAAGATGGTATCCGGTTGAACAGGTCTGCCAGGGAGTAAAGTGCACAGTGCCTGAGCAGTACTAAGGACTGGATACTGAGCTGTACAAGAACATACCTTTTTATTGTTGCTACTCTGCAGCTGCTCATGTAAAATGATATTAATTCCACACTTTCAAAAATGAGATTGAGAATGCTTGTAAGTTGGCATGAAAGAGAGAGTGATTCACAGACCGTGTCATGTCTCAGGTACCTGCAGGCACTTAGGAGTCAGACACGCTGGGTCACGCTGCAGCAGAACACCATTCTCTGGCTCGGATACTTCCTCATTCTACTTGGCAGCTCCCTCAATCTGTGCACTCTATGCTCCCTCGGCATAAAGGGAGCATATCTTGGTAAGTGCTGGATATAAGTGTGTGTTAATTTTGAATTAAAATGGTTGTTTTACAGTTGGTAATATAGTCAAATATAAGTGATGTGTATTGATGGCATGTAATGAGTAACAGACTACTAACAGTGACTTGAAATTAATATTTGCATTTTAATATGTTGGTTAAACAAAACACACGCTAATGATGACTGAAACACTATAATGATTATACAGTCTCCTTTCGTGCATTCTCTTAATAGTGACTTCAAAGAACGAGTCTTAAAATAATCTTTGTTAATCTGTTTTTAATACCGGTACCTGTTCATCCAATGAATTTGATAACATTCACTACAGCTATTTAGATATATCTACAAAACTGCCACTCTAGATTTTATGTGGAAACATCAGCTCATACCAAATATCATAAAAAACGTTAAAAAAATATTTGTGGATTGTCTTCTGATGAACCGTTTAGTAAACAGAAGACTTTCTGATCCTGAAATTTCACATTCCTGATTGCAGTCACCATAACTATGTTTTGTCTTGCATGTTTTCCGTTGTCACATTTCCAGGTGAGTTCTTTGGCTTTCTGCTGCCCAGGAAGTTGCAGAGTTTCCCGTTCAACATCGTTGAGCACGGCTTCTATGTGGGGACTGTACTGCTTTATCTTGGACTGGCATTCTCGTGAGTGTCTCACAGTTTATGTAGTCTCTTTTTATTATTTCTTAAAGGGAGCTTGTCAGTTTGTTTTTATTTTAAAATCATGTTACACGGTATAAACTATTATATATATATATATATTATAACTTACTGACCACCCAAAAGTATTTTAATGACCTTTTTCTGGTAGAAATGTAAATGGAAGTGGAGGAAACAGAAGGCTTGACCTCAGGTCAGTTACAAATGGAATGGATATGTGCAGCAGGTAATATACGTCAGGACCATGTGTGAAGAGTTTAAATAACATTGACAATCCGTTTAATAAAATAGTGTGCACATTTGTTGAAATGTTCGAAACAACTAACATTGGTAATTAAATCTGGTAATTTGCCAAAGCCAACAGTCCAGCCAAAATTTAACTTCAACCCAATGAATTTATTGGTCACATGTTTTTTGAGAATGCAAAGAAAGTTGACAACATCAGGACAGAAACACAAGTGTGATCATATTGTTCATTCAATTGATGATTCCAATTTTTAAAATCACTTGAATTAATTATGTGCCAAGAATTAAATAAGTTCATATGATCTTACCAAAAGTACAGACAAAAGGTGTCAGAAAACAAGTTAGCTTGTTGTAATGGATACTATGTAAGTTTGCTTTTTTGGAAACAAGAATTTTAAATAAAATGAGCAAACAGATGGAATCGAGGTGCACCTTTAACTGGCAAATGTTATGTTTTGTTTTGTCAAGTGTCATTTTACGTTGTGAAACAGGCATTGTGTTTGCAGGATGTGAATCAGGTATTGTGTTTACAGGAGTGTGAATCAGGTATTGTGTTTACAGGAGTGTGAATCAGGTATTGTGTTGCTTACAGGAGTGTAAATCAAGCATTGTGTTTGTAGAGTGTGAAGTTGTGAACCATGTATTGTGTTTGCAGGAGTGTGAATCAAGCATTATGTTTGCAGGAGTGTGAATCAAGCATTGTGTTTGCATTAGTGTGAATCAGGCATTGTGTTTGCAGGAGTGCAAGCCAGACGGGACTTCTTCTGACTGTACTTCTGGCCATTGTCTACAGGATCTCTTACCTTTGTGAAAGGTGAGTCATTGGACACCTGAAATGACCATAATATAAAAACCACATATACATAATTTCTCACCTTTAAAAAGTCTGATCGATTTTATTAAAAAATGATGTTATTTTGTATAAAATATATTAATTATATTCTAACAATTAAAATCCACTTTTTACCCATTATCCATTCTGCTCGAGTGTTTCAAAAAGGTGAATATTATGCTTACATTACAAAACATACAGTACATAAAAATAATTCTCAGATTCGCTGTCCCAATACTTAAGGACACGAACGAATTCTGACGTCCTGTTGTCCCTGTTTTTTTACCCTGGTGTTAACCTGGCTTTGTAACTTCACCATGGTTACCTCGTCTATTACCCTGCTACTAACTATGTTTTGAGTGGCCCTATATCTCATGAAACAAATGTTACATGTAGGGTCTACATCCTCAGCCATGTGAAATGTTTAGTCTGTCTGGTACCGGTTTCTCACACTTGTTCAAAGAGTATTGACCGAGTGATAGTTGTACTGTATTTAACTGCAGTAGCACCCATCAGGCATGGTTAATTTCAATTGTTAATTCAATTAATTTATAATTAACTTACACAGGAGACACATTAATTTAATTGAGTAACTTTTCTGGAAGAGGTTAGTTTAATTAAAAAACTAGTAGCTTTGATGATCTTACGACAAAATCCCAAAGGAAAAAGGTGAAAAGTTAACACAATTTGGCAATGCAGCAAACAACAACAATTCCTGTGTGCATCTAGTGACACATTTATAGGTAAGATTATTATGGTGCTATAAAAGTATTAAATTCTGCGATTGCAATTTTAGGTATGGACTGAAACACCAACACGCGTAGATGTGTGCGTCATGCTAAATCCTAGTGGTGCTACCTGTGGTGACGTCACAATGGCTGCTAGGTGTTGCACCAAACTGTGCAGAAAATGTACAGAAAAGTGCGACCAAAAGGGGCCTTGAAAAGGGTGACGGTGGGGGTTAAACAATTAGTTGACTATCAGGACACTATTTTTAGATATTTTATTCATATTGGGAATAAAAAAGGTTAATTTCACTTAGTCTTTAATACATGAAAAACGTGGAACAGACTACGTTCTTTTAATGAGCCAGCCGGACCCCTTGACCTGAACTTATTAGGGGCCTGGCAGTGAATCCAGGGGCCAGCTGGTCCCTGGGCCCATGCTAAATTCCAACCCTGAGTTTTTCTTTGAATTCCTATTGAACATAATGCAGATTAAAACATCAACTATACATGACATGATGTCTTGGGACACTGCAAGCAGTCAAAAGATCAGTTTTGATCAGCAGTTTTGTACATTACAGATACACTTTGAGGGACTGCAACTAGGATTTTAGATGGATATTGTGATACTTCCTAAATGTATAAAGGCCACGGCTGGAAACTGAGAGAAGGAAGACACATCTTTGCTGGTGCTGCAGTAGTTACATCACCCAAGTTTGTGTTGTTCACATCAGAGCAGCTGCGATTGTAATACATTTATTTTATCGATACACTATTTTTAATAAAAGTAGGTACTAGCCCGTCAGAAGTACGAATAATTGGTGTCCCAACACAAATAATTACATTTACAAAGGTGTCCCAAAACATACGGTACAGAAAAATTATTATTTTTCTAGATTTTTATCGTTTCCCAAACATACGGTGTCCCAATACGTACAGTCATTACATCACACATTGTAGAACATGATTTAAGATAAAAGTGATTGATTTCATACCTTAAAAACTTAATTCATGTAAGATTGAGTCTAGTTCTCTGCCATTATTCAACCTTCGGCTGAATCATTTTCCATGGTTTCTTAATTTCATCTATTCTTTTGACCTTCATTTTCCTCTTTCTTGATCCTCGTCTAATACAACAGTGACACTGTTCATTCTACTGAACAGAGTCATACTCTGGAAACCAGCCTATTAATAAGGTTCATTATTATTATTTTCAAGTTCATTACATGTCCAGTCACATGTGCTGTCCTTCCCTGTTGCAGGCCGGACATGGAGGACTTGTACAGACCCCACGAACGTGTCACCCGCGTCACTGATGAGATCCACTGGCAGACAGTTGACACGACAATCTCATGATTTGATCACTTCTTGGGACTACTTCCCATGGTGCTGGAGCTAAAGTATGCGGTGCTGGATCTATCTCATGTAGTGCCGGAACTACTTTCTGTAGTAAAAGAACTGCTTCATCTGGTGTTGGAACTACATTCTACGGTGCAGAAACTGCTTTCTGTAATTCCTGAACTTTTCTTAATATCTGTTTTCGGTGTTGTCAGTGTCGATGGTGGATTTGTGGAATGTTGGTAAGGGCAGGGATATTTAGTCGGTGCTGAACTTTGCCCCTTTCTATTATGCCTGTACCAAACATGTTCACCAACAGAAGAAGAAAAGCCGGTCCCTTATCACCAGAACATGGGTTATATTTATTTAAGGTAATCAGCAATAACTGAACACCGCTATGTTGATTAACTCGAAAGATGAAGTCGAGCAACAATCTGGATTTGAGAGACCGAATGACTCGTATATCCAGGGTTAAATGTACATTTTTTATGTGCAATCATGCCAGGTAGATCGTCTGTGCAGATGTTAAGTCTTCTTTCACATGCAAAGGTGAACATTCCTTTTGAAGTGCTTCACGGGTGCTAGTAGATGTTGTATTTAGTCATATTTTGTTGTCTGTTAGTGTGCCAAAATATTGTAGAAATGCCATACAGAACAGAGATCTATCTGTTTTGCATATCTTTAGTACGACCTACCAAGGAGGCTATATTTACATAATTTAGTGTGTACAGAGTCTTTTGTTCTCTCTATAATGTTCTTGTGTGCTTTTAGTGCCCGCTATTTAGTAGATCTGATCAGTTGCCAAACTAGTGCCTTCGGTTGAGGTAACGTATGCCATGCCATGCCATGCCACTTGTATTCAGTCAGGTTATGAGAAATATTCATAACGGTCAGAGTTATTTACTTTTGCCAGCAGCGTTGAGCTGTGCTGTAGTTTGTCGATCGTCAGTTTTAGCGTTATTGCTTGCATTTATATTATGATATTGTCGTTTTTACAACTAGCTTTTTTAACTTATTTTGGAAGAATCTATACAGGACTGTTATGCGTTTTACGACTATGTACATAAAGGCTGACGACTGTTTTGTGTCAATTTGATTTGTGCTGTTTGTCACAAAGAAAATGTTACTCGACTTCGAGCAACGGGAGTCCCTGTCTGAACGAACGAAAAAGAACTGGCGTATATTATTTACTTGTCTGCAAGAGAATAATTCTACGTCCAGTTCTTATAAGTTATAGTGGATTTTCTCTAATCTGCCTGTCAGTGTAATTACGTCTAATTTTGGTACAGCAGATGCAGAAATTGAACCAGTTATGCGGGACAGACACCAATGGAGACGTCTCATAAACACATTTAATAGAATCCATAGTCTGTATGATGTTTTGAGTCTGTTTATTGAGAGCTTTGAGAAAACGTTTATTTACTGTAACCGCCCGGATGTAGTTATCCCGGATCTTCAGTCTAACTCGATACGCTAGGTGGCGATACTAGTCACTCAGTTAGTCAGTAATTGAACTATACAGAGTTGAACACTACATCCCTCCCCAAACTGAATAAAAGATACAGCGTTCAGAAAAAAACACATTAGTAAAAATGCATAGGCCCGATTACAGTGTCCTTGCATGGGAAAAATTACTAGCCAGACTACAACATTGTTATGGGTAGTGTCTGTATGACAAGGCATTATTATGTTAGTGATACGAATTAGTACACATCGTAGTCGTCGAGATGTCGCGGGCGATTGCGCATGCGAGCTGGATAGCGAGGCATCTCGTCGACGTCATCAGGCAGGATTTGCTGATCTTCGGCGTCACCGATGTCACCGGTGCTGATGTCATCATCCCAGCTCGACTCATCTTCCGATTCGACTACGTCGCTCGTGACGTGTTTGAAGAATGACGAATTTCGCGTCACTCGATGCGTTCCACGCTGCGCAGTGACCATGGAACCTTTGACGTGTGTGACGTGGTACGGACGTGGATCATACACTGGATCGATTTTGCGCCTCCTCATCGGCGGTTTGATGATGACCGCGTCACCTTCCTTGATGGTCGACGGCTTGATGTACGCTTTGTCGTCAGCTGCACGTTTCATCTTCGCTTTTGTTGTTCTGGTCGTGTTGTTGTACGTCCTTCCTGTTGAACGGCTCGGGTGTCGTTTGTGGCAACTTGACCTTCATCCATCGTCCGTGTAGAAGTGTTGCTGGAGGAGATCCGGTTGTCGCAGAGGTGTTGCGCGATAGTTGCGAAGGAACCGATTCATCTCGGCTCCCCAGTCTTTCTGCTCACAGATAGATGTTTTGATGACTTTCTTCACCGTTCGCATGAAACGCTCGACTTCGGCGCTCGCTCGCGGCCAGTACGGAGTGATCTTCCTGTGGCGGAAACCGAGATCTGAAGCAAAGTTTGCAAAGTCACGACTGTTAAACGGTGGACCGTTGTCCGTTCGAAGTGTGTCGGGCGTACCATACTCTGACAATACTTTGTCCAAACGAGGGATCACCACGTTTGACGATACGATTTCAACGATCGGGAATCTTGAGTAATCGTCCATTAGGACCAGCAAGTATTGTCCCATGGGTAGTTCTGCGAAATCTGCGCTGATTTCTGTCCAGGGCGCTGTGGGTAGTGGACTCATCTGCAAAGGTTCACGTTTGACCTCTGGCACAGACGCTTGACACGCAATGCATGATTTGACACGACGTTCGACCATCTTGTCGATGCCGGGGAACCAAATCTTTTCTCGCAGCTTCGTGGGCAAGGTCGACCGCGCATTTCTGCAGTGTTGCGGGGATGGCCAACCGATGACCACGAAGAATGGTGTCACCGTCAACTGTGGTCGTCAGCTCGTTCTTCAGCATTTGGTAGGACTTGTACGACTCGACGTCTACCTTGTCTGACAAGTTTTGCTGCCATTTTCCAGTGCCTAGGGCTTGCACTACAGCTTGTAGTGTCGCGTCAGCCATTGTTGCGCATCGCACTTGTTCGATCGACATCGCTTTCGGCACGGAGTTGATCGAGATGTAATCGATGAACTCCTCAGCGACCTTCTCTTCACGGGAAGTCTGACACGTTTGTTGGCATGGGTGTCGTGACAAGAAGTCTGCAGGGTTATCTGACCCCGGACGGTAGACCACGGTGGCGTTGTAGGGCTGCAGCCTGATTGCCCACCGCTCGATGCGTGCTGTTGGTTGAGACTTTGGGTTGCCGTAGATCGACACTAGCGGTTTGTGGTCAGTGAATACCACGACCGGTTGACCGTAGACGTATAGGTGAAAGTGTTCACAGGCCCATACGACGGCCAGCGCCTCGCGTTCGGTCTGGGAGTACCTCTGTTCCACGGCGGTTAGCGCACGACTGCCGTACGCGATGACACGCTCGTCTGACTCGGCACTCTGTGTGAGGATTGTGCCAAGGCCGACAGGACTAGCGTCCACGTAGATTGCCGTTTTCTTTCGCTCATCAAAGTACGCCAGCACCGGCGCCTTCGATAGCGATTGACGTATAGAGGCGAGAGACGTGCTGCACTCATCCGTCCAGTTCTAAAGCGCATCTTTCTTCGTCAACTCTCGTAGAGGTTGCGTCATCGTCGCGTAACCGGGGATGAATCTCGCACAGAAGTTGGATATGCCGAGAAGATTTCTGACCTGCGTTGCGTTTGACGGAGTGTCGAAATTCTGGATCGCTGACACCTTTGGATCAGCAGAGAGTCCTCCTCGGGAGAAGACATACCCGAAGAACTCAAGCGTGCCCTTGTTGTAAGAGCATTTCTTTTTGTTCAGCGTGAGACCATGTTCGCGCAGTCGTTGGAACGTCGCCTTCAGGTGCTGATCGTGCTCCTTCTGCGTTGCGCCGAACACGAGAATGTCATCGCTGATGTTGATCGCACCGGATATGCCACTTAGTGTTTCGCGAATGGCATTCTGGAACACTTCGGCTGCACTAGATACACCGAAATTGAGACGTTTATATCTCCACAGACCGATGTGCGTGGAGAAAGTGGTGATAGGTCGCGATGACGGTTCGAGTTCCAGCTGATTGTAGCCTTGGTTCAAATCGAGTTTGCTGAACACAGCTGCACCGTTGAGGTCGTTTACAACCTCGTTGATGGTCGGCGTGATGTGACGTTCTCGCGTGATCGCCTGATTCGCTTGGCGCATGTCGACACACACCCGGATCTGACCTTTACTTTTCGGTTTCGGTACTACGACCAATGGCGATACCCAGAGCGTTGCACCCTCGATGCGCTGCGCTCGATGACGCCGAGTTCCTCGTCTCGCTTCAATTCCTGTTCCAGTTGCTGCCTGACGTGAAACGGGATCCTCCTGTGTGGTTGCGCAACAGGTTGCACCGTCTCGTCGACGTGTAATTTCACTTTGAAATCCTTTAGTTGACCGAGACCTTGGAAAAGGTCGTCATACTCGGAGACTAAGCGATCGATAGCTGTAGCCTGTGGCTGGTTGGTCGATAGCGGTTGCACGACTCGTACCAGATGAAGTCGCTTTGACGTCTTCCATCCTAGAAGTGAGCCACCTGAGCCCGCTACAACATAGAACAGTTCGTCACTTTGTTGTGTTGCAGATTTCACAGTGGCCGTGAAGATACCCTTGACAGGAAGTGGCTTTGCAGATCCGTACGGGAAGATCTTCGTGTCATCGCGGCTCAGCTGCGGTTGCGGTGTCATCGTGGCGTAGTCGCATTCATCGATGATGTTGATTTCAGCTCCCGAGTCAGCAATGACGTTCAGTTCGTGGCCGTTGACATTGACAATGAAGTGTGGACGCGCATCGCGTTTGTTGACACCGACGTTGCACAGTGATAGTTTGTAGACACACGCGTCATCACTCGAACTGTCTTCAGCCGCAACGATGTGTACTCCTCGTCTCTGTGGTTGATGCGTGTTCTGTTTACGTTTCTCCGTTTTCGTCGGTCTGCGCGTTGTTGGTCTAGACAGGCAGCATGAAGCGAAGTGATTCATCTTGTGACAGTTCATACACTCCTTCCCAGCGGCAGGGCAGGACGATCTCCCTCCAGGGTGCGGCCATGTCTGCGCACAGTTGCGGCACACGTTATTCTCGTCCTTCGGTTTCGTAACCCACTGTGATTGTTTGGGTTTGTGGGTTGACATCTTGTTGACAGATACTGACTGACTGTTGTGATTGACGCGTTCTATGTCCTTGGCTTGCATCTCGGACAGTTTCATGACCTTTGCGACATCCACCAGTTTGGTCAATGTCATGTCGGGGTCACTTAGTGCCTTCCGTCGAAGCCGACTAGACTCGCAGTTCTGTACGATCTGGCTCATGATTTCTCTGTCGATATCGGAGAACTCACACGTTTTTGCAAGCTGCCTCAGCCTCGTGTAGTACGCGGTGATGTCTTCCCCCTTCTCCTGCATTGCCTGTCTGAACTTGTAGACTTCATACTCGCGGTTTCTCTTTGGAGCGAAGTGTGTTGTGAGTGCTTTGACTGCTTTGTCAAGTTCGTTTTCGTCATCGTCACCAGCGACGACAGGCAGCGTGTCGAAGATATCGTGCGTTTCTTCACCCGCATAATGAAGCAGTAGTGCGCGTTGACGTGTGTCGTCCGTGATGTTGCACGCCGTCATGAGATTTTTGAAGCGAGCGACCCATTTGGTCCAGCGAATTGCGACGTCACCGCTTGCACTAACATCGAAGTGTGGATACGTTAGCAGATCGGACACTATTGCAGTACTTAACTTTGTTGCGAAGTTCACACCTGCATCACTCGTCGCCAAATATGATGTTTTGAGTCTGTTTATTGAGAGCTTTGAGAAAACGTTTATTTACTGTAACCGCCCGGATGTAGTTATCCCGGATCTTCAGTCTAACTCGATACCCTAGGTTGCGATACTAGTCACTCCGTTAGTCAGTAATTGAACTATACAGAGTTGAACACTACAGTCTGGATGACTAGAAGAAAACGAACGATGTCCAAAACCTAACACTATTACATGTGTACAGTAAGTTCCTCGTTTTTCTCTGAATTTGTTTTGACAATATTGTTTCGCATAAAAGATTGATTTTGATAGAATTCAACATTCTATTAGCAACATTTATATGAGTTTTACATGACACACAAATCATGACATTATATGGGACATGGGATTTGTGTCTCGTTGTATTTACGTCTGAGTTCGATATAGCAGTTTCAGAGCTTGAACCAATTATGCAAAACACCAATGGAGAAGACGAATTATTATCAAAAACCTAACATCATTTCAGGAATACAAGTCTTAATTTTTCTCAGGAGTTTTATTTACAATTTGTTTCTCAAAGATGACTTTGACAAAAGTCAAAAGTTTATTAGCAACATTTCTGTAAGTTTTACATTACACACGCATCATGAAATATCCGGACAATGCCCGAGGTAATCTGCCTGTCGAGCGGTTGTGCCCGTGCGTTCACACTGACGGCGGTAGAGCGAAGGCGGTGACCGTCAGAACTCCCCCGGACAAGTTCGCCTCAACACTGTCTCCATCGATTGGCTCCCGCAGGTCGAACTGTCGCGACAGGGACGTCTTGGACACGACACTGTCCCTCACGTCCTCGTGCACGGCGTTCACAGACAGCTTGAGGTCGTCCATATTGACGACGATGTCGCCGGGGCAGTAGACAGGTCCGATGTCCACCCGTAGTTTCATGCGACGTGTCCCGTTGGTTTCCGTCGAATACACCGGCTGGTCCGTCGGGATCTCATCCGAGAACCCGGCCGTGTGATACGGCGATGCAGACCGCGGGCCATTCAACATGTCCGACCTGTGATCATTCATATTGGTACTGTCAGAGAACGTGCGCCTCGGGTCATTCGGATGAAGTAACCCGGTCGTGTGTGGCGACCGAGAACCGTCCGGTCTGGGGCTGTATTTGAATCGCGTGCTGGTCTTAGGGCTGGCACTTCTGACACCATGGTGTATCGAGTTCGCGGCACTGCCGGGGGAACGCGGGCTTTCTGGGGCGGCGAACGTCCTCGGCGAGTCGGGGTTGTTGATCCGACCGGAGCCGGTGGCGCCTGCGTGGCCGCGGCAGTAAGCGACGTTGCTGTAGGCGGGCGGCAGCGGCGCGTACACCGTCAGGATGCCGTCGCCCGACAGCACTGACGACAGCACAGCGGGGTCGACCTCCGACGGCAACGTTACCTGGCGACTGAAGTGGCGCGTGCGGCGGCCGTCGCGGGGGTCCGTCTGCTCCACCGTCACCAAGAGGGTGTAGTCGCGCACGCGCACCATCACGTCACCGCCGACGTAGTCGCGCACATTGAAGCTCACCTGCAGAGAGAGACAGACTACCGTTGGGGAAAACAACTCTATGTTCGTATGTGTGTGTGTGCGTGCCTGTGCGTGCGTGTGCGTGCGTGTGTACACATATCTTCAAGAAGTTCACACTTCACGGTAAAAACGATTTTAACGAATGTGCATAAGATATATTAAACCTAAATTAATTACGCACGGTTTCGGCTATGTAACCTAATGACAATGACCACTATACACTATCATCAGAGAGTAAGTTTTATTCCGAAACAAATCGTAAGATCAAAGCAATAATGTTTCTGTCCTAACTTATGGCGATCCATTGCTCTGATGGTGACAACTGCGCGTTCCTGTTCATGGTGTCGTTTGTTGCTCCTCTAGGCTTAATTTCTTAGAATTTAGTTGGTTTAGAAGCTTTTTATTATATTATTCTATTACCTACGTGAAACATTATTTCTGTATTCGCCGTTGATAAAACTCGGTTTTTGTAAGGAGAAAAGTAAACCACATGTGTGAAAATGTGATTTTGAATTTTAAACGAACAAAAATATGTGTCTAGTCGTAAGTAGGCTATTAGGGTCTGCAATATTAACATGGTTATTTTACTTTATCGTCGAATACAATAAGCTACACCTGTGCGATAACATTACTAGAATTAGTAATTTATACTGAAAAACACAACATTTAGCGTCATAAAATGGAGAGCGCGATGACGAAGTCCTCGGAAGGAGCTTCATGCTACCCATACACGTAAAAATGTCTTTAATGGTTGGTTTTATGTGCAAAAAGGGTTATGGTTAGTTTGAATGTTATGGTTAGGGGTAGGTTGAAGGTAGTTCTGACAAGATTGACGTCAAGTGTTTAGATGCATTTGTACGTGGTGATGTAGCAAATAGCCATCACCGAAATCCTCCTTAAGCGCGACTATTTTAGTAGTAGTTACACCCGCATTCGCTAGATGGCGACACGTGTCTACCTCGAACGTGCGACTCTTGCTGTGCGTATCCTCGAGAATGAGGCTGCGCGCCGAGTCCTCGTCCAGACTATCACAGCTACCAAACTCCTCACTGGTCGGTGCGCGCGGCTTCAGGTCGTGGAATCGTCGACACAGGTTGTCGAAGTCTGCGCTGAACTGCTGCCCCATCGACCCGAGACTGTCACCGAAGCCGTGGGTAGGCCAGTCGAGGTCGGCCCGACCCCACACGTCACTGTGCCGCTGGCGGCGGGCGTCGTCGAACATGTCCGGAGGTAGTCGATCACGGATGCCGAACTTATCGTTGAATGCCGGCATAGCTCGGTGGTTTCCGCGGTTGTCCATAGCGACGTCGGTTACTGCAATAATAAAAGCACGCAGAGTTTGTTAATCAAGTTAATACACAACGTTATCGCCATAATAAAACATATTGCCGTGACGTTCAATATACAACAGTAGTTTCACATTAATAAAACACATAATTCGGGCGAACGTTTTGCATGTACCATGGCACACTTTGTGATGTCACTCCAGTGTGCAGCGACTCTAGGGACTTTGTGACGTCACACAAAGGATTTCGTGACGTCAAACCAGCAAAAGTGTGCCACGGTACACTAGTTGCTATATGAATTGCAAGTCTAACGTACTTAATGTATTGTTTTCGCAACGCAATATTTTCTTAACATCTATTTTTGGTGCGCGAAGTTGTGAGACGGAGGGATGTGACGGCGTAGTCAGCCACGGGTAAGGATACGACTGGACGCAAAGAAGAATATTGCGGATGGATCATAGCTCTCTGGCGTATCCATCCACCTGTCGACAACTTGAATACTACTTATCGACTTTGAGATTGACCTGTTTTGTTTTGATGTGCCTCTGAGCTTGGTTTCCAAGGATATAGGTGCAATAAAAGTGTCTTATTGTTATTATTATTATTATGTACGTGATGAATTGATGGCCACATAACTGGCAGAACGTAGACAGAGAGTGACTGTCTGGTGCAATGTCATTAACAGGTCTATACACATTATGCAGTAACACGAGACTGTCTGCTTGAAAGAATGATTATTGGCATTGGCTCAGCCTAGACTTGGTACGACCCAGCCATGCACCTGCGGGCGAGAGACTCCGGCCTAGCCGGCGTGTCTCGGGCAACGCGGGCCTCTACAAGTGACGGGTATTAAGTGGTATTAATGTATCTACAAGTGACGCTACAAACAGACGCTAGTCTGCGCCATATGTCGCCTGTTCACCCCGAGTTACTGCACAGGTGGCGTATGACCATACGGGGCAAACACTCATTAGTTAACATTGAATTAATATGTTTATTTGATCACATGTGTATATAGTTGTTTTTTTTGTCGTTCTATGTGCTATGATATAGATAGAACAAAAGAGAAATTACTACGTTTCTTGGCACTCTTCTCCACAAAACAAGAATGACCACGGTAGGCCGACAGGGCACAACGTACAGCCAATTGCACTTCCGCACTAGCTGATTCCCTCCGTCCTCTTGCACTCGGCATCAGTGCAGTGTAATATTCTACGACTACCTGCCGTCGTCTCGCCGTTATTTCGCCCCCCCCCCCCTCCGGATCAGGCTAAAGTCGCTTCAGGTCAGCCGTGTGTGGATCAGGCGCTCTCCTTCTATCGTCTGTTTCCACTCGGCTATGCCTCAGTTCCACGAAATCAGCCGCTCACGGACGAAGTGTATATAAATAGATAAACAACTCGTGGCTGTGATGTCATTGCATTTCTCGATAGTTCTCGCAACACAAAAAGTAAACATGCTGCCTAAAGAATTCCTATACATGCTTAAGCGATGTAGGCCTAATATGAGAGCGGGTTAAATATTATGAATAACTGCATATGGCGTAGTATTTAACGAATCATCAGATTTAACACGCACACACACCCACACTGGCCACAGACACGCGAACACTTACGAAACACACACACACGCACATACGCACACTCACACACACGCACACACACACGCACGCACGCACGTACGCACGCACGCACGCACACACACACACACACACACACACACACACACACACACACACACACACACACACACACACATTTGTTATCCCACAACGACTTATCTGAGAATTTAGATCTATTATAACAACGTTTTATTTGCCGATACACAAATCTAAGTGTGAAGACGTTTGTGAACATTAAACCACACCTCTGACGCACGATGGGTCGACGCATCAATTAATGCCACGGAATACAACTCAGTGTCTGTGGAACACACCAAGCGCGAAGTGCCGCTCTCAGTATAGCCGTAAATTAAGTGGCGACTAACATGTACGTAGCATGTTTACGAATATCAGACCTGCGGGTCATTGCGCCTAGTTAGATCTACTCTCTGCGATCATCGATATTTACGGTATTTGTGACCCACTTACGCAGAATGATACAGTAGCATTGGATTTATTGAAACTGTAAATGGATTTGCTGTATTTCCACACGATCTTGACTATAGCTACGTTTGTGTTTTAGTGTGACTGTCATTACAATCACGTAATTGTAATGCCTTTCCGTTAACAACGGTTGTGTAAACTCGTACGATGTTCGTTGTTATTGGTGGGCAGTACGCGTGAAGTATCTTGGCCAGTGGTCAGTCAACATATAGCTATTGGTCAACAACCAAGTAATCAGTGTTCTTCTTGAATACACTCGCGTCCCGTTGCAAACACAATCACACCGAGTCGCCCAGCACTTTATTGCCCTGTAGTATGTTATGATGATATCGCGCGATTTTCTTCTCATGTGCCAATGTTTTGTTGCGGGGTGGCAGCAACGTCGACGACACTACGTATTTTATGCAGTGGCATACGTAAAACAGCAAGCGTGAGCATTCCAACAGACGCGTTTGTTTTGGGGTGCAGCAGAAAGTCGGTATATATAGGGTGAAATGGTGTGGCATTGTGCAAGCGGGTCCAGCGGAATGTCCTTTGGGATTTGCCTGTGCTAGCGTAACGTGTCCCCCAGACCTTCAAGTGTGGGTATTTTTTGCAAAACGTGTTGATATTTTGGCAAATTTCAAGGGGGTGCAATTTGAGTTTTTTTGTGAGCCTCAAATGTTGGTATGTTTGGGAAGTTTCAATGTTGGTATTTTGGTCAGCCTTAAGTGGGGGTGCAATTTGTGTGTTTTGGGCCCTTCCTAGAGTATCCTGCATTGTAACAGTGATAATGATTGTCGATTCTAAACAAGTCTTTTTCTTCCGCCTTTATCACGTTGGTTCATAATAACATAAGTTTCAACCAGGCCTTGCTCTAGAAATCGCATTGTCATTGATGGAGCAATACTAGACCTAAGGCAATGCCTGGTTGAACTGTAGTTCGTTATGAACCGAGGTATTATGGCCTGTATTTTGACGACAGGCTGCACATGTACTGCCTCGAGGAGTACACTGCATAATAGCTCTATTGATTGGTGGCATTCCAGCTGTAGTGGACGGAAGTATCCACGATTCTGGCCAACGTTCGCTATGTATACTGTGAGAACGTGGCCTATTACATAGGTTTATGTAATCAATAGATGACGATCTATCGTGATACACCGATCCAGTACACGTTGTTTTTATTGCCTGCAGCGTTTCGCGAAATACCGACAAATCAGCCTGCGTGACGCGACCAGCCAAGTTCGTGGGAGCTGAAGGCAAGGAAAATACTCGGAGCGGATGGACGTTAACCGGTCCACTACACAGGAATTTGCACTCGCTTACCTGTTACGTGTGGTTGGACGGACGTACGCTATCCGTGAAGACAACGTGTTCCTACGTGGCTGTATCCAGAGAGACAAACGCGAGAGTGCGGAGAGTTAGCGAGCAACACCGCGACAGTTGCACCGACAGCTGTAGGCTAGGGCTGATAATGTCATCGCCCGTGACGCACTAACTCACGCGCCAGCCTGAGTTGCGTCTACACCAACTCTCTGTCTACGATATATAATTAACTCTCGGCCACTTGAGCGCGATGTCCACCACTAGCCTGAGATTACTGGGCGACTCAGAGAAAGTGTTAGCGAGCGAACTATCGCACGTCGGTGACGTCACAGTCGTTTGCTGCTTGGAGGCACGCCCACAGTCGTAGGCGACCGCGTACGGGTTGCTGTAGTTAGTTATGCGATATGGTTTACACGCCGCACGATATCCATAAATTAGCGAGATTAGTACGTCTAAAGTTACTCGTCGGCTGACAAATGACAGCGTCTGAATTATAGAGCCTCGTGCTAACTTCGTTGCTTTGGGGACAGAAGGATGTAAGATTAAAAAGTAGGCTGGAACGCGTATTGACTGCTCAACGTACCCATAATGACAAAGCAAGCCAATTAATTTTGACTATTCCAATGGAGACATAAAATGCTACCGTAAGCTGCTTTGCACGAATATTCTTATAAGTAGGTACACAGTTGTAGTTAAGCCTCATTCAATTACACTTCATACAGGCACGGTGGCCGTATTGCCAGAAGAACAAAAATAAGCTGGATATAGGATACCAGAAAGTGCAACTCATATGAATCCAGAATTGAGATATCTTAGTAATGAAAAACACAGTCAAAGAATGTGGTTTCACTAGAGGCACGGAGAGTAAAATGACACAACATTTACCTATGAGGAAATGTCCGGCAGTTAATACGAAAATAAAATATAATGATTACACATCCAGCAGTTAAAAAAGTAAAATATTAAGTTATACGTTCCTGCTCTTGTGGTGTTATCAATGTTTTCTTATCCTGTGGTTATAATTATGAAATCGGATGTAGGTATTCTTGCAAAATAGTTTGTCTGTTGTTCTTTGTTTGACCGTTATTGTTTATGGTTTACCAAGTAATCTTTGTTTTACCGTTAGTCTTTATTGTTTATTTTCTGTTGTTCAGAAATATGTCATAAGTAAAATAGACTCTTTATAATCCATTGGCTTCCTTGGTCCGTGGGGCCTGTGCTGCAGGTGGAACTTGTTTCGAGATGTCGATAATTAATAGGATCTCAACGCGAGGCACATTTATGACGATGTCCCCGATAGATCAAATGAAAGAATTATATTTTTTGCAGAAGAGTCCATTGCAAGTAGGCACTACATTTTAAAGACAACAAGTTTCATAAGTTTGTACAAAGGAATGAAAAAGAGGGATAGGGGGATTTAGCATCGTCTTGTCTCTGGTGTTGATGGTTGTAAGCGCTACCCGCTGGTGCTATTAATAATAGGCGACGCTTTTTAAACAAACCTCTCTTATATGTTTTTACACATTACTTGTGTACTAAAAAACACAGAAGCCGAAGAATAATAATGCTGAATAATGCGTACACTGAAGTTGAAGTAGAATCAAAACAACAAAGTAAACTATCTCCATGAATAACTAAGGAGAAAACGACATGGCAACTGAACGTCTATTAGCACCACAGACAACCACTTAGTATGCGTGGCAAGTATGCGAACAATGCAACCGTGCTGGTGCATTTTGTTGCGTCTTTCCAAGGATGAGAGGCCGTCGACCCCCGGCGTTCTGGCCGCGGGCTACGGAGAATGAACCAAAGCGACGACGCTCAGTTTTATATCTCCTGTACAAGACGGTGTTCCACTCTTTCTTTGTCGCCGTTACGTTTTATAGATCAGGTAGCTACTGTGCTAAGCTTTTGATAATTTTGTGAAAATGCATTATTTAAGCATCGGAACCGGGGGGGTTGGGGGGCTCAGCCCGCAATAATTTAGGTGGGGCTGATTAACCCTCCTATATTAAAGTAAGATAGGTAAATCTTGGGGAGCAATTTTATTTTTTGGTCACCTCAGGTGGGGGTGCAAATCGAGGTTTTTAGAAAGCCTCATGGTGGGTGTTTTGGCGAACATCAATGGGGGTGAACAAATGGAGGTTTTTTGAGAGCCTCAAGGTGGGTGTTTTGGGGAGCCTCGAGGGGGGATGGAAATCGAGGTTTTTTGGGAGCCTCAATGTGTTTTTGGCGAGCTTCGGGGGAGGGTACAATTGAACGTTTTTGGAGAGCCTCTGCCCAACCAGTATTCACCACGTTCCGTCGCCAGTGCATTAAGATCAAACACATTATCGAAATGTATCATGTATCTACGTCCAGGTATTATTTCAAAATATGCTGATGGAAAATAAGTAAAAACCATACGGAACGTCGTGGGCCAGTAAACGCCAAGACGATAAGAAATACCGCGGACAACCAGTTCGGGTATTTCTTCTTTTGTTATTATGTTAAAGTGAACGCTTCACTTCTGCCAACACCGATCAACAATATATAAGGGTGTGTGGGTGGTTTGGTCGTCCCACGTATATCGCGGGAAAATAAGTTGCTACAGTGACACCACGTAGTATTTGAAACGCATTTTATTCAACGTACTCGACGTAATAGCCATTTCGGATGGCAAACATTGCAATTCCCATGCCATGTATTGGCGGGGAGTATTTTTCTTCCAATGCTAAATCATCAATGCATAACTGTTTTGACTTTGTGAACTGACAAAACCAGCCCTAAGAGTATGCTGCCATTTTACAATGTGTGAGTTATTAACATATAACTACACTTTAACGATTGGGGTGAAGAAAACAAAATTAGACGTAAGTTGGTAGATGAAAATGTATGTAGTTTAATTGAGCTATTGTACGTGGTTGGGTTCACGTCTCCTCAAGACAACACGTATACTGCAGGACAAAGCATGTCCCATGGTCGCGTGGTCTCAGGCGCGACGTTTTATGACAAGATGACAACGTTCACACGCCGGCTGTCAACACAGTCAAAATATTTGGCGCCGCAAACTCATTATTACCGTCAAACTAACAATTTATGTGATCAATTCCATGCTGAATGGAAGGTCGGGAGTGAAACCAGTTTGCTCGTCTACACCGTTATTTGCAACAATGCCTGTGCATTGCTAACAGCAAGATGGTTAGCAAGAGGAAACGGAACAAATCAATGGTCTACGACCTATCTAGGATCTGGGAACGAGATACAAAAGCTAAGCTAAGTGTAGTAACCAATTAATTTTCCGTGCTAAAATGTAGTGGTGCCGCAGATTATAAGAAACAGTAAAACTAATTAAAATATTGTAAACTGTCGTAAAATATAGACGGAAGTACACATCTCGCCAAGTAACGCAATATATCCATTCATGCGCGTTTTGTTACGTTGCAGGTAACTGGCCTAGCTGACGACAGTTACCAATCTTTATATCCGCTACTCTCTCAACCATTCCGGGAGACTGGGACCGGACCAAACATGTTCCAGTGGGTACGGGAATATATGGATGAGAAAATGTGGTTAATGGAAATGGATTGATAACTCACTAAGAAACGTTTATCTGGTATAACCAGACAACCTCACACATGGAACCTCAACGAAAAAGAGGACCCCGACGGTGAGACACTGAAGCAGACATTGAGCCGATGAGCTGCACATGGAACGAACTCACGAAAATGGCACAAAACCTGATCCAGTGGAGACCTTTTGTTGACGTCTTCCATCCGCTCCAGGCGAACAAACAGGCCTAGGTGACATCTCAGCGACAGTGGCGCCTCATAGCGAAATATCACGAACTAAAGTGAATTCGCAAACTAGACTTGACACAGTTTCGGCTTGTATTTTAACATTTCTGACTAGGTTGAAACGATAGAACTTCGTTCGATTTCCGTTATCGAGCGTAGTGTCCAACAACTACCTATCATCAGTGTGTAGCCATGTCAAACGCCTGCGGTGTTTCTTTATTGGTGGTCGCACATTTTTAACTGCGGGCCGGTGCAATGAAAATACCGCTAGGCTGTGTTTTGTAAAACTGTTATCACTGTGGCTTCCTGCAAAGCAACTATGGACATTTGAGAGGAGTTCCCTTACGTTGTTATGTTATACACATTGCTTTATCAAATCTATTATTCATGAACGTAATATAAATATGACCTATACGCTATCAGAAACAGTAATTACGGTTCCTCGATATAGATAGATTAATGAGTACATCTGAATAAAATTAGATATCTTATCGGGAATATGTATCACAGTTACATAATAGGCCTACTCATGTTAGTATATCTCCACAGGATACAATTCGAGACGACAACGCAGCAGTACAACTCATCACAAAGTCCTTAGCTCACTCTTTGTTTTCAAGGAACGACGGTATTTTCTAATATTCAAACACATCTCAATATGCTGATTTTGAAATGATATCGCATCAAAAAGACACCGCGAATTTGATGTCCGTCTCATGTTCACGTGTCATTTCAACCCGATGCGATAAGCTTCAGATGACACGTGAACAAGGACGCCATCGAATTACAAAGACTCCAACAATTGCACATCGTTGTACAGTTAGCTCTTATCAGATACCTGTCAATTTAATTTTAGCATATTCTCACGAGGCTAGCATTAACCCAATCTGTAGATCCTTAATTTTATTTCGTTCCATACATTTATCCCCAACTTCAATACTGAGTACTTCCTCATATCCGATTTACATTGTTCTTTTGACAAGCTAAGGAAGCGCTTATGAATTTTAATTGTTATTTCATTGTTATACACACATGTGTACACCGACGAGAAACAGTAGCTTGCCGTCTGCACTTAATATTGCACGGTGATTTATTATATCCGTGCACTGTTCGCCTGTCGTTACCGGAGCCCCCGCATCGCGCGGTACATAATAGACACCAGTACGTATCATAATAATTGGCGCAATGATATCATGTCGTTATGTGTATTTGCATGTACGACATTGTATACGCGTCGGTGACAGCGGGTGGCGGGTGGCGGGTGGCGGCTGCCGGTATATATGTGTCTGACACAGTCGGGTCGACACCGTGTTGCTCTTGAAGCCACGACAATGGACACACCCACGTCAGGTAGCCGGCGTTCACACGCTAACCAGCTGGTAACGCCGTGGGCAGTAGGCGTTCGTGGCCACGAGTAGGTCGGTCGTTCGATCTTACGAAGACGTGTTATATCCGTAGGACAAGATCGACACGGTCCACTGGACGTGCGTCTGTACGCAGTGAGTGGCTCACTGTGTTAACTGTGTTTACGTCGCGGGCATTCGGCCAACGCTGTCAGTCTAGGTCAGTCGCCGACCGACGGACGGACGTACGAAGGACTGGACACACAGTTCGGACTCTGCGATGGCGGTAAGTGACAACGAACCTCAGTTTTTGATGACATCCGTGTATGAAACAGACAGTTATCCATGCACATCTGGCCGAGGTGAGATCTGCCTCGGGCAGGTGGGCTATAGGTCAGATGGTCTCACCGCGGGGGTCCAGTTCGTTTGTCTATGTTAAGGGGTGTGGTGTGAACAAACATCGTGCAGGTGTTTGGTGTATCGCCGTTACATTTAAGGGTCACAGGTGTGCTCGTAGTTGCTGTCAGTGTTTGGTGGTCGGGAGTTGTTACATGCCGTGTATTTGTCACCGACGTGGCAGCTTTGATTAACATGTCACTGATCCGTACCATGTGACATCTACGAAGTATACCCAACGACGTTGATATTTGGTGTCAGATGTGCCTACCTACATACCATTGGCCTATCATTGGACCGTCACTATGCGTTAATAACACAATTAACTTGGCTACTTATATCATCCTATCTTTCGGCTTCCCCCGTTCACCTTCCTTCTGGTGTCTCCAGATGTTTTGATTGCTTGCATCGAAAATGTCCTGTCTAACACTACCAGGTGTTGTCTCTTGATAAACATACCTAGCGATGTATGGGTTATTTTTATTGAGGTCCTCTTCGTTTCCAAAATATAGCGTTTTGTTTGGTTCTAACAGGAGACCTGTGGCTTGCAATAATATCGTCTGAAATAAATGTCCAGCCTTCAAGTGTTGGACATTGTGTTTATTGGATAATGGTATTCCGTCTCAAAGAGTGACCACTGTTTCGTCGCAACTATAAAGAGGGCAGATAAATATAGGGCCTACTTCTTTCACCGTCACCGACCGCTACTTGGCTCAGTGATTTGGAGTAAAGGCCATCCCACGGCTGATGTATTTGGTTTTCAGTTTTATTGCCATAGACAAAGCACGGCTTAGTCCCACTTGCAAAGGATTTTGTGTTCATTTCCCTGATGAACTTAATTAACCACCTTTAATTCAGCAGAACACTTCTTTGTGGACAGATGGAAAGTGACAACATGTTAACCTTATTTAGGGATTCGACTTACTTTTTTCTTTACTGCATTCGTCTGCTATCCTATTCATTGTAAAAGTACTTTTCCATTATATCCCAGTACGTTGAAGACGATTTCATGTGTTAAACATATAGGCGTATTTATGGGGTATTAAACCGTATACAATTTTGCTCAGTTGCCCCAAATAAACATTACAGATCTTTCACACAGTTGATATATCTTTCAACTATTCCAGATACGTATTTGGATATGAACAAACTAATATAGTCTTCTTGCCCGATGGGCTTATACAGCATTGGAGTCGCTAGTGAATACCTTATATGCATTACCTTATTACAGTGTGTTGTATATAAATAGATATATATATATATATACATATATATAATCTATTTTTGTACCTGTCAGTGTTCTCCCTTCTTGTACGTTAGGGGCACCACCTCCTTGGTGCATCTTTCCCAACTGGTCTTTGATCTCTTTTCCCTACTGCGTTATGTATTCTTTGTATTGCCAGTCCAATAAAAAGAACATGGGTTAGAGTATTTTCGCTACAGGTCGACGAAGCGTGTAGCCTCAATTAACTCGCCTCCGGCTAGTGCCTCGGGTAACTTGGTCGAAAAACAAGTAGCTGGCTAAATATAGCGATGAAGGTGTACTTAGGTGAACGGACATTGTTTTGCAACATAAAGTTCTTTTCGATGTATTCTTCTGATAAAAAGAATTCTACAGCTAACAATAATAAATCTGACACGTAAAACAGCTATCGGTGCAATAAGATTATATTCAACGGCGACAGGCAATGACAAGACGTCGATTTAGTTATTTATTTTATTTCAACGCTAATAGAAATGGCGGGTTGAACGTACGTGCTTATCCACTATATATATCATATCTTAGCGTTGTGATCTGTAATTGGATGAATACAACTTTGCCGTCGCTGACAACGGGTGGCCGGTTCAGATTACGACAAGATTGTTGATCGCGCTGCAGAAAATAGCAAGTCTGGACAACACTAATCGCAGTTGTAACGTCAGCCAAGTTTATTACACTTCACACGACTGTAACAGACAGTTCACTACGTCTTGGCAAGCTTTCAAAGTTAATGATATTTCTTCGACAATTGCAACCAAGTGTCGATTGATATGTCCACAGATTGCATAAGAAACCGCTGCATCGAGGGTATTTGCCAGAGTACTTGATTAACTATGCAGTCAGTTGTATTGCACATATATTGCCTTTATACATGCGTCTAGGGGCTTACAATAAAACGTCGACTGTGACACACATAAGATAACATCATTATTGAGGTCTTTTGAAATTGGCCGTGAATGTAGTAAAGCCGCACATTGAAAGCTCGATAGTATTGAATGTAAGAAGGTAATGTAAGTTTATTTGTGTTGGTATTTTGATTTTTTTAATGAATTCTTCAGCTAAGTCGAATGCATATTGTTTGTAACAAAGCAATGGTAAGTGGTTAATTCTATATTTACTAATCTGTTAAACAACTCATTTATATCCGGGTTGAAGCAAACACAATATTATAGCAGCCATATTCGAACTTACTTTTAATAAATTGTGGATTTTATTTGCGATAAGGAACGTGTTATTGTTATGACGCAATTCGTAGTCAGCAGCGTGTGTCCGCTACGTGTGACTGCACACGCTACTCAATGTATACACATTAAATTTGTATTGTAGACTCCAGCAGATTTCAGAATATTCGGTTGATCACAGGCTGGATCGTGCCGCAGTTACACATTATAGACTCTGCATTATGCTATTCAGTGCTGATTTATACTGAGGTAACTCATCGGTCAAGGTGCAGCTACGCATCAAACATTACAAAAGAGACCAGAGTCGGAGAAACGCTAAAGCCGCAGGAAAAGGGAAGGCCACAGCTAAGATGGAGGACTGCATTAGGAGGATTTGAGAAAGTCGGAAGTTGACTAAAGGAGGAGGGAGAGGGCTGCAGATAGGGAAGGGCAAGAAAGGAAACAGTTGTACAACAATACAGGAACTAGACGTCACCCCTGTATAAGGGAATCACGGGAAAAAACAGGAGTGCATTTGTTGTAACGATTACAGGATGAAGTCAGTTTATCGTTTGAGCTGTAAACGATACACAAAACGGAATGCCTGCCATTACACGCCGTCTGGTAGTGAAAACAACACATGTGCAATGTTGATTCAGTGACTGTTTTAAGACATTTCTCGAGCGACTTATCAGTCCGCGATACCTATGTCCTAGCGCTGTTTACATAGCAAACATGCCACGACACACACACTAGCCGTGTTTAGGATGATAAATAGTCGAAGGTGTACTTCGTCGGACAAGTGAATAATAGACATATGAATAGCGCTGCAAAAGTAGGCGCTTTGAAAAGATATGAATACTATCCTTTAACCAGCACGTAGGTCCCATTCCGAGTTAAATCGTTGCGCCGTCAAACAATGAACACGGCGCTGAGTTAAGCCTTTGCTCTGTCAATATATGAATACTTACGATATATTGTTATATGAATTCACGACCGTTTCACTGACTATTAAATAGTCAGTACAAATTTTGTACATTGGCCGCTGTTTAAAATACCGAACATACCTGTTCGAAAGTATTTGATTAACCAAAACCAGCAATGAGGTCTCTGTCAATTTAGCGGGTTCGTTTAAAAGATCGCGATATGCTGTAAACGTGTATTTCTTTCCTTAAAACACACCTTTTCAATACAATATGAAGCAGTATGAAGAAAGTATTGAAAACAGCAGAATATCGCTGTTTTATGTCGTATCGTTTGATAGGTATCATGATAGTAGAATAAACAATGTATAGGCCTAACTCGTATATAATTCACTACAATATCCTAGCCCGTTTGTGCAACGTTTTAAAAGTAGTTTTGTTGAAATCACTGTCACAGAAATAGTAAATTATTTGAACAAACAATCAAGTGAATAACAATATTTTGTTAATAAAAAAATGTTCGACTCACATCGACGTACACGTTCATAGCAAGTGCTTATCTAAATTGGACTACATTCAAGTGACGATTTTTCGCGTGTTACTATAAGTTGATGTTGTCGACGTTCGTTTTACTCTCAAAAACAATCAACCTACAAATTCAGTGATTTGAATGTCACTTGTCGACTGTAAGTGAAATACCAGATGTAAAGACCAGGCACAACTCTTTCGACATACGAAGCAAAAGTAGACACTTTTTAAATTAAACTGAGCACGGATATTAGGCTACTTTTCACACAGTACATATTTGGACAGCAATGAACAGGATCGCCATGGGCTAAACCAGTCGAGGAAGCAGTTTTAGATCAATCGAGTGAATCGCTAACTTCAGAATATATGTAGCTATGAAACTCTTCGCTATGTAGATAAAAGAAGATAATTATGTTTCCAGGTTCGAACGAATGTGTTACTGAACTAGTGCAATGAAGAAGGGCCAGGCATTGAACAAGAGGTATTAGACATTTGTGCGGATGAAGTCAGTGTTAGGCATGGTGGACATAAGAATGGAATGACCTCTCTATGAAAAGAACTGGAGTAAAACAGTATTGAACAAAATGCAACGACACGTCTCTAACACACTCTACTGGTTGTTGTTCTCTGCACATCTCTAACACACACTACTGGTTGTTGTTCTTTGCACATCTCTAACACACTCTACTGGTTGTTGTTTTCTGCACATCTCTAACACACTCTACTGGTTGTTGTTCTCTGCACATCTCTAACACACACTACTGGTTGTTGTTCTCTGCACATATCTAACACACTCTACTGGTTGTTGTTCTCTGCACATCTCTAACACACATTACTGGTTGTTGTTCTCTGCACATCTCTAACACACTCTACTGGTTGTTGTTCTCTGCACATCTCTAACACACTCTACTTGTTGTTGTTTTCTGCACATCTCTAACACACTCTACTGGTTGTTGTTCTCTGCACACCTCTAACACACTCTACTGGTTGTTGTTCTCTGCACTTTCTGTTTAGGTAGTTTCATCAGTCTCAATTTCTTCGGCTATAGGTTATGGTTCCTCCAATTGTTTTGAGGGTGTCTGGATTTCATTTTCATTGCGTTTTCAACTCTAAGGCCTCTTTTGCAACATTTGTGATTTCCTTCCGGTGGCTGTCTCCAATACGTGTCCACTTTCTCTTTTGAATCGCTTTCTTGATTATGTTTTGGTTTGCCCTCCGCGTGATCGTTGTCTTGTCTTGTAACTGTAAAGTTGAGAATGTATCTATGACATGAGTGGTTTGGATATTGGGAGTTTTCTATTTCTTTGAGCCCTGATGCCAGCAGTAATAAACACCAACAATGCTCTATTTTTATTTAGCACTAAGTATGTATTGAAGTACGGTTCTAGCAACTGCAAACACGTAGTTGTCAATGATATTCGAAGGTGCGACAACTGTGTGTTTGATGTGCGCTCATCGAGGATCGATATATAAACTTAGCTGCAAGGACGTCGCACATGTTAATCTATACTTACTACCCGTTATGCCCTCTGGCGCTTAGGGCAGCAACGAAGTTCCTCCACCTCTGTCTGTCTCCGGCCATTCGCTGTATCGTGCCCCAGCTGTGGTTCATTTCCCTCAGCTCCACCTCCACAGTTCTCTTCCATGTTGTCTTTGGGGGTCCACGTTTCCGCTTCCCTTCTGGCGTCCACCAGACAGCCGTTTTTTTGTGATGGCATCTGCATCCATGCGAAGGACATGTCCAATCCATCTCCAGGGTCTTCTTTGAATGACGGTGGGCATGTCCTCTTGCTGGCACTGGGCAAGCAACTCCTGGTTGGATATGGTTCTTGGTCAGAAGATCATGAAGATTTTTCTGAGGCAGGTCGTGTGGAATGTGGACAGTCTGGATAGGTCCTGCTCCGTCATTCTCCAGCACTTCGCCCCATACAGCAATGTTGGCAGCACTCCGCCCCATATAGCAATGTTTGCAGCACGCAACTCTTGATTTGAAAATTCTGAGTTTTGTCCTTGTGCTGTACTGGGCTGATCGCCAAACTGCAAGTAGGCTCATGAAGACATTTCGTGCCTTGTTCAGTCTGTTGCGGATGTATATTCCAGCTCCTCCACCTTGGATAATTACACTTTTATGGTAACTGAATGTTTCAATGCTGGAAAGGTCCGTGTTGTCCATCTTCACTGAGGCTGGCATGTTATCATTCAGGATCATGACTTTAGTCTTCTCCTGGCTGATTCGCAAACCAACCTGACGGCCAAATCTGCTCAGGCGGGTTGTCTTCTCCTAAATGTGTTTGTGAGTGTAGAACAGAAGAATGTAAGTCTATAGCATGCGCATAATTGGCGAAACGAACCACTGGCAGTCGAATTGGTCAACAATGTAATAGGAAGACGCGGAATGCGTTTAATGTATCTCGAATGTTCGTTCTTCGCACGCGACACCGCATTCCGATGAATAAATGTGCATACAACGTTGGCATTTGGGGTCAGATCAGATAGGTTCATTGTAGATGTGTAATGTAACAGTGATTTTGAAACGGTGTTTTTGTATAATGTGGAATTGCCTACACACACGCAAGAACACACACACACACACACACACACACACACACACGCACGCACGCACGCACGCACGCACGCACGCACGCACGCACGCACGCACGCACGCACGCACACACACACACACACACACACACACACACACACACACACACGCACACACACACACACACACACACACACGTGTGATCAGATTGCAGCGATATCGTCTCAAGTAACCTTTACGCATCGTCGACTACGAATTAAGTAGAAATCATTATGTTTTGTAGCGACTGTACTGATAACATGAAACAACCGCCTCCTCGAGTAAACTCGGCTTAAGTTGACACTCATATATGCACATTCATTTTTTGGGGCAAATCGCCTACCTGTGTGTGTGTGTGTGTGTGTGTGTGTGTGTGTGTGTGTGTGTGTCTGTGTGTGTGTGTGTGTGTGTGTGTGTGTGTGTGTGTGTGTGTGTGTGTGTGTGTGTGTGTGTGTGTGTGTGTGTGTGTGTGTGTGTGTTGTCACTGGGTGTGGATGTATGCGCGCGAGCGCATGTGTGTGCGAGTGCGTGGGAGGGTGCGTGCGTGCGTTGCGTGCGTGCGTGCATGCCTGCGTATGCATGAATATGCGTATGTATGTGTACATGAACGAATACCCCATGTTGCACTATGATCCAGTGTGTTCGCACTAGGACCAAATATCCTATAAATTAAGACGTACAACTCGATGTGTTGAGATAGACAGCGCAGTTATCGATTGATTACAGCGCCCTGAAGCGTCTGATTGCAACTCGCTCAACAACGACAGTGTTGCATGATGGAACAGGACTCGTCCGTGGGGCTGAACATTGGTAGGAGTGCTTGCGGACCCATTTCGTTTGGTTGTTCGTTGATGTTTACTTTTTCGAATTTCGTCCGGATAGGCAGTGGAATCGGCATCTTACGAGGAGAAGCTCAATATCTAAAATGGTTGTACCTAAAGTTGCAACCAGGAAATTAATGTTTTTCCTGTACCATCTTAGGATAATATTGCAAGTTACAAAATAATAATTATTATGTCGCTGGGTGAAAGCATTAATTGCTCTTACTATGACTGAGTGTGTTCGTCGTGTTGTAGGTGTGGACGTCAAGACGTGACACCAGCAGCGGCCCCGGTGGAACTATCCCCGTCTTAAGGGACAGTGACGACACGGACGACAGCATAATGGAGAGAAAGATGGACGCTGAGGCCGCTTCCGTCCTCCGCCAGTGGGACACAAATGCGCAGGTTCAGCGCGAGACCTTCCGGCTGCGTCCGAAGGCGTCGCCTAGCAACGGACCAGAGCGTCGTCGAAAGCGGCTTTCAAGTACCGGAAGCTCGCGCGCGACGCAGACCAACACGTCGGTCTCGGACGCAACTTCCGGTTTCCCCGAGATTGACGTCACGAGACGGGAAGACACGTTGTTCAACACGAGCGGGGAGAGCGTCGACGAAGACCTCCGACTGCCGTGGTACGCCACATGTCCGAAGACCGGACGCCGGATCTTCCGGATGGAGTTTGACGTCACCGGGTATGACCGACGCAACATCAGCGTGAAAGTGGCAGGAAGTCGCCTGGTCGTGCACGCGACGCAGCGACAGAGCGTGGATGGACGGAAGAGCACGACCGAGTTCTGTCGTCGTGTGAAACTCCCATGTGACGTCGACGCGCGTCATCTCAGCTGCACAGACATCGACGGGCGTCTGGTCATCGAGGCTCCGTTGAAGGTCGATGCGCCACCTGGCGGCGACGACGACTCGCACAGCGAGGAGCCACTCAACACCCCCGTCGTGAAGATGTTGGACGACGGAGGCAAGGCACTGCATCTGCTCGCCGAGGTCGGTCGCGTCTTCCATGCCGATGACGTCATCGTGCAGTTGAAGGGAAACGATCGGTTGTTGGTGAGCGCGGACAGGAAGGAGGAGAGTCGGCTTGGTAAACTGTCTGCCTCCTTGTCCAGAGAGTTCCTCCTGCCGTTCCCGATCGAGCCGCGCACGCTAAAGGCCGGTATGACCACTGACGGATTACTGAAAGTTTCGGCGAACGTTATACGTGACAATGACGTCACAGACGTCGTTGTTATTACCGATTTGACACCAAACGGTAATTCGAAGTGAACACAGGCCATGCCGTGGTTGCCGTAAAAAAGACAATAATATATTATTCTATAATAGGCCTACTATATAATAGGAGTCGTAAACACCGATGACGTCGCAAGATTTGTTCAGAACGAGGTCGCGTCATAAAGATACGTGACGAGGTCTTGCCTAGGAAGTTGCAGTGTTATTTGGCATGCTATGAGTACATATAACGACGAAAGTTTATCATTTATATATTATACCTGTCCAACCATATAACAATCATAACACGCACAAACACGAACACAGGCAGGCAGCACATACGCATGCAGGTATATATATATATACATATATATATGTATATATATATATACATATATATATGTATATATATATATATATATATATATATACCTGCATGCATGTATATACAAATGATATCAAATTGCATCAATCATAAAAAAGCCTTGTCTGATGCGATTTATGCAGATCGTGCTTCATAACTACAATTTCATTAGCTATTCAAGTTGTTCGTGCATCAATGTAAACAAACAAACACATGCGAGCTATTTGCACCATTTAATCAGCCTTGCATACTGTTCGTTCATCAAATACTACAAGATCAACTGCGCACATTTATTGACGTTGGTGGAAATCTCCTAGACAATATAAATATGCATTGACCTATGTTGTCAGTACGTTGTCAACAATGTGTACAATGTTTTAAGCAAATGGACTCATTAGCTTGAACAATTATATTTGGTTAAAGGCAGACACGTGTTTAAGACAAAGAAATGTGTTCTACTTATTTAAAGGACTATATCACAGTAATTGTACATATAAATATATATAAATGTATCCAATAATAACACGTGTGTGGTGCAGTTTATTAATTATTATTTGTTTCACGCCCGCGTATCTCCTATTTACACGTAGATTGCACGATTTGACACGGGTACCTAGTGTTACTACAAGTTGCATGTGTATACATGTGCCTGTGTACGTTCGTGTTCTTTCGTGTTTTTTCGAGTTCTTTCGTGTTCATCCGTGTGCGTGTGTGCGTGTGTGCGTGTGTGCGTGTGTGCGTGTGTGCGTGTGTGCGTGTGTGCGTGTGTGCGTGTGTGCGCGTGTGCGTGTGTGCGTGTGTGCGTGTGTGCGCGTGTGCGCGTGCGTGTGTGCGTGCGTACGTCCCTGTGTGCGTGCGTGCGTGCGTGCGTGTGTGTATGTGTTTGTAGTTGGTATGTGAGCGCGCGTATGTGTGCATGTGTTTGTCAGTGTGTATGTTTGTGTTTGTGTGTGTGTGTGTGTGTGTGTGTGTGTGTACGCGTGGCATGTTTGCACGTCATCGCCTTCTTTCAAAATACATCTGTGATATCATTCTTCCATGTTCTGCGTATTTACCCTGCCCCTATCCCCTCCAAGTGGTAAACTCATCTTAATGAGAAGTCAGAAAGCTGGAATCCAAATTGATAATGGGGTCGAATTATTACTTCACAAATGACCAGAAAACAAAGCAGTAAACAACATAATTACTTGCTAGTAAACACGTTCAGTGGTTGCCCGCGCTGGGGTCGGGTTACCATGTTCTCTTACTGGAGCAACCTCGGTAGAGACTCACTCATCGTCGCGGTCAAATCAGGGACAAAGTATTGTCTTTCTGTGTGTTTACGCAACAACACAATGTCAAGGCGTTCTGTGTGTATTCTTGACAAAGAGTGATATTAATAGAATTACGTTTGATGCATTATTTCTGCTAAATTGAAGTTAGCCACAAGCTTTGTCGGTTTGCACCTAAGAACAACAGTGAACTACGATTTGAATGATGGGGCCGGAACAGTGACGTCACATAGTGGGTCTGAATTTAAGCGAAGGGTTTGGCATCTGTCTTCAAACACGAATCAATTGGCGATGGCCAGCGCCGGATTTATGACTGTTGACGGTACTGGGCATTGTCCGGATGTCGTATGGTAACAGTTCTCACTCCTCCCTACCTTCTCCTAAAGCAGGGGTCGGCAACCTTTTCGAATGGAAGGCCAAATAAGTGAGATGGGCTATGTCAACGGGCCACACGTTTATTTATGAATATTGATTATCATTCGCCTAATCTTCATGGTGACTTATATATTATGTTGCGAATATATAAACATTCTAGTTCGTGTCAGTTGACGTTAAACGTACACCTTTTGGCAGTGTCTATAATTAATAATGACTTATCATTATCGTTTATCAATCATTATTCGTATTGTTGTCCGTGCTCTTGGCAGGCAGGTGGTTAGTTTTCCAGGAGTATCGAGTAATGAATGTAGTTGACGATCCGCAGTTGTCTGCCACATTAGCAACTGGATCATGAAAGAGAAAACGAACTGGAAAAACAAATTGGAAGAGTTCTCTGAGTTCTCGTCCTTTGAGTTGAACACTCAGCAGACATGCGCTGTGATGGCGACAAGAAATGCAAAATCGCACATGCACGGCTATGGGTTTTCATTGATTTTGCCACGCAGGCTTTCAAGGAGGTGATGCAATAGGCCAAGGAGAGCTTCACAGAGACATCTGCATCGTGTCGAACCTTACCCTTCAACGAAACATCTCATTTGGTTGTTTCTCCCACGGAAGGTGCAACATGCCAATGCATGTTGTCCCCCTACGGGCCGCACTGTGTGCAATCTCGCTTTTAGTCCGCGGGCAGCATGAAATAGCTTCGCGGGCCGTAGTTGGCCCAAGGTTGCCGACCCCTGTACTAAAGGGATCTTTGTGCAAAATACGATTTTTGTCCATTGATGACACCAATTTGCATCATATTGAAGTATTCAAGTTACGTCTAAAACGTTTCGACCCCAACGAAATTACCGTAAAATGTTTTGTGGTAGTCCCCATAACATATATTTGGGGGAGGGCAGGGAAACTGACCCATCTACCCAGCCCTAAATCGAGCGCTTGTGATGACCAATGGAATCCGAACGTGTGCAGTTAATGTTTAGCATTTTGAATAAATAGATAAAGTTAATTTCCCATAATAAGTTATGTAAAATAAATCCATATTTAATTCTGATGTAAGTCAACTAGTACATTAGCACACTCAAACGTTAATTTCATTCAATCATGATCGCTTTAATACAATAATAATTTTTTTAAATAGAAATACTGAAGTTTTTTATTAACATACGTTATGTATGTTACTATTCTAAATTGTATTTTTTATAATAGGCATGTAGAGCGGCATGCAGGTCTTTAAAGTGATTATTTGTAAAACTTTCACATCGCATAATTATCATTAATGTCACATACCATTTTGCTGCGTCAGAGTTGTTTAAATTGACCATATTCCCAATTTTCACATTGTTCACAATCTAAACATCTATGCATTTTAATCTTGCCAAATAAGGGTCTACCTACCTACCAAATAGGTTTGTTTAAAAAAAACATGTTATTAATACAGGTAATTCTAGCCGATGAGTAAACTTTAGAGTAATTCTCTATTGCATTGAGACTGAGCGTGTGTAGCGTTCTATCTCTCCATAGAGTAGCTTATTATGAAATAAATAGGACATACGAAAACAAGATTTTGCAAACATCTGCCGTCAGCGCGTTTGCGATTCACTTATGAAAAACTAACAGGCGCTTTTATGCTCAGCCCAGCGCGCTTGTGATTGGTTACAAGGGCAAGGAGCATCTGACGCATGTGTCATGCGCATTTCATTTGGTCGTTTATTGAACTACAGGGGTCATGTTCTAGTTAGACTTCCTGTCCGTTGCCCGAAGAAAAATGCAGTGTATTTTTGAGAAATGATTTTTTTTTAATTCACATGCTGTGACATATGTGCATTTGAGTAGGGAGATTTTCATGAGTGATTATAGAAGGTGTTGACCGTAAAATGGTGGATTTCTAGGTGATTTGAATAAGCGGAAGGATATTTGGCAGCAATTTGCCTGTGTGACCTGTTTGCGGAGTAATTCTTGCCGGCATTTGTAAATATTGACGGGTGTGACACATACAGGCATTTTACGAGAGCTGGAAGTATGCAATTTTTGTTAAAATCTATCGGCATGTCAATGAGATGATGATAACAGCAGGTGAGAAGTTTAAGACATTTTATAGGTCACGTTTTCTTATAATAAGAAAAAACGTTAACATGGTCGCCTATGGGAAAACCAACAGTGGGCTGACCCCTACAGTGCTTTAAAAAGTATAGTTCATTCGTTATAGCGCATAATAGCAATGCCAGTACTAACAGTAGTTGGATGAAATCTGAACATTAGTTAAACACTCCATGGACACATTCGTTGTACTAATTAATAGTTATAAAGTTTTAATGATGGACCTGTAATGAAAGTTAAGGGCGACTTTTAAGTGATTTATTGTGAATTAATTTATGTAGCACCACAGAATGCATATTTGTATCTATAACGTACAGAAGTAAGTATTACCTAATGCATCAGGTTGTTATGCTTTATCTGTATGTCCTAGTTGACGAGTATGCATTATACTATTGTACGAACAATTGTGGATCTGGCGCTATAACAAATTAAATATATTATTATTACTGGTGGTTATTTGTAACATTGTCAGAATGAAGCTTGGCGACTAGTGTACACGACATTGTCTTGAGAGTAGTGGTTTGTCCGAGCACAGAAAAAGAAAACAATCACAGTATTAATTGTCAATAACACTTTAAGGTTACAGTATATTGGTTGGTGAAAAAAACTTTGCTACGTTTTTTAAATTTTATAATATTACACTTTGATGTATACTAAAAAGTCTGACATGTGTTATTATGTTGTTTATGCAACGCAGTATCCAGTCCCCACGACTGCTCAGAGCGCTTTACACTTTACTCCCTGGCAGACCTGTTCAATCGAACACCATCTCGCCTTCTCTGGGAACCATCCAGCCACGTTGCAATTAATGTGCGAAGACTAGTCGTGCACAAATATCCACCACTGTTTATAGCCAGGTACTCGTTCATACAGCTGAGTGAACTGGAGCAATGTATAGTGAACGAACTTGTTCAAGGTTCGACACCGCCTCACCGGATTCGAACACGGGTTCTCTCAGTCGAGAGTCCGAAGCTCTAGCCTCTGCACCACGGCGCTACACATTTGGTCTTGTTGGCCATCTTTATTAGTTATTTTCTCAGTTTCGTGCATGTTTCACGAAAAATGCTAAAACTTGAATTCCTTACACCATTTTGGTGGTGAAATGTGGTACATGTCTTGCTCTCAACAGTGCCCTCAACAGTGGTGCCCTCAACAGTGCCCTCAACAGTGTCCTCAAAATAATGGGGGTTTTCTAAAAAATCGGACCATATATGCCCCAGTTGGTTTGCAGGGTTTATGAGCTATCTATAAAAAAAATATGTCACGTATGCCTAACCCATAGCAAGCATCCAATGACGACCACCCTCATTTGAGCAAAAATAACCAGCATTCTTATTCACACCATAATGGTGAAATGGAAATGAGAATGTTTCCAGCAAAAACATTGAATGTCAAGTGTCGTTAGTGATTGAGACTTATATTCAATTCACTTATTTACTTCAGACTAAAATACACATCGCGATACATATATTGGTTCATATACATTCATACGCATGTAGCAGTTAACAGGCTGATAGTTATAGTAGAAAGCATCTTATATAATTAAAGAAAGAAGGAGTACATATAATAGTAGAAAGCGTATTATATAATTACAGAAATAAGGAGTACATATAATAGCAGAAAGCGTATTATATAATTAAAAAAATAAGGAGTACATATAATAGTAGAAAGCGTATTATATAATTACAGAAATAAGGAGTACATATAATAGCAGAAAGCGTATTATATAATTAAAAAAATAAGGAGTACATATAATAGTAGAAAGCGTATTATATAATTACAGAAATAAGGAGTACATATAATAGTAGAAAGCGTATTATATAATTAAAGAAATAAGGAGTACATATAATAGTAGAAAGCGTATTATATAATTAAAGAAAGAAGTAGTACATATAATATAACGTAGGTATTTGACATAACTAATTTAAATTCCTCCCCATTTAGCTTAGATGCAAAGGGGCATCAGTTCTTTATATACTTTCCAGGCTTACACTGGATGGGTAGAACATCTCCAGGTCATCTAACAGGATGTGTTAACATTTTGGGTTGACTTTCTTAAGCATGACATATTTATCACACCAAAGGATACAAACGTATGAAAACGTCAGATTTTTTTGAAAAGGGTGTAGGCTCTAGTGCAGCGCGTACTAAACTCTAAATGTACGAAGCACACAATACGTCACACACACACACACACACACACACACACACACACACACACACACACACACACACACACACACACACACACACACACACACACACACACACACACACACACACACACACACACACACACACACACACACACACACACACACACACACACACACACACACACACACACACACACACACACACACACACACACACACACACACACACACACACACACACACACACACACACACACACACACACACACACACACACACACACACACACATATGTTTTAGAGTAATTTGTCTAATGTAGGCACCGCCTTTGTATCAATATAAATTGTATATATAGATACAAAGACGGTGCCTACATTAGACCATTTATTCTAAAACATCGCTCTAGTTCATAAGTATTATTAAATTTAATGTTCTTAATATTTGCTAAATATTGAACATTCTACTTCGCAAATGGGCGCCCAACGAAAAATAAACGTAAACACGCGCGCCCTCGTTTTATCGTTAGACGGACCAATGATCAACAAATGGGGCGTGGCTTAAAAGCGCCTTTTTCATAAGTTAATCGCAAAGGCGCCTACCATCATCAGAATATCAACAGCAGCGCCACATTGTGGGCAAGGAATCAATCACGAGTAAAAAACATACCACCTTTATAAAAACCAGAGTGCGCCACTGTAATCAGCCGAACCATTTGGCGCCAACGTTCTCATGATATCTTTCACTTCAACCATAAGCTAGATTATTTAGACGCCGTGAGGTGGCACCACTTATGGCACCCGTCACATTTTTGGCGAGTTTACGAAGGCGAGCGATAATCGGATAAGCGAGACTACTTTAGCTGAAGTGATTTTGTTTAACCATAGAGGTCAGGAATAATGTTATGCACATGTAAGGCGATCACGCACATATTGGAAAAAACATTACGTGTTCAAACTCCACCCTCAATTAAATGAAATCAACCTACCTTATATCGATTACGACTAGCTTGTTTGTACATATTTGCTGATCTGTTGTGATGAAATCATTATGTAAACTGTTTAATAATTTGTTTACACGGTCCAGTCAAAATTCGATGAAAAGTGTCAAAGGTGGTCTTGTTTTCGTCCAAAATATAATGACCAAAGCCGAATCGTTCAACGATTTCAACAAAAATACGCTTTTTATTAAAACGGATGCGAATATTAAACCATATGAAATATAACTATACATACGTTTATTTCTTGCTGTGTTATATTGAACTAGTCATGTATTACAGATGTGCACACTATCGGTCCTCATTAACTGTGAATCAAAATTGCATTCTGAGATCGTCCATATTTTAAATATCAATTTCAAGAGAATCAACATGCACCATAAGCATTATATATATAATTTTCATCAACACCATATACACTTTTTTAACATAATATGTAATTTTAAAATAAAACGGCGCAAAAGGACAAAACATGTCATACGTTTATTATTCCGCTGGCCGGACCTGGCGACCGGCCATTTTGAAAAAGCACAAATTATTGAGTAACATATTAAACGCCAAAATAACAAATATATGGTATCAAGTATGGTAAAATAAGTAACTAGTTGTCATACGTATATATATACTTTTTGAAATCAGTTAAAACGATAGCTTAACTCAGTGCATCTTTAAACTAGTAACGCACTTCAGATTTATACATAAACTATTTTGTGTACGCTCTGTATTAAATTAATTGAGGACAACTTTTAAATGGAAAAGAGCATTGTTTAATTTCTTTGAATAAACGCTTTTGACATGACATATAATTTGCTGTTGTATCCAGGATACAACATATTTTATTCAGTTTCTGAATAGTTGTGTTCCTTATTGATTGTACACATATCAGTGCAACATTGCACAACCTTTATATCCACACCACCATGCGTGAATCATAATGATCAAAGCAACACGTCTAATTATATATAATGTAATCAAGCGACTTTGTCATCGGCGTTGTCTTTTGTAAAATACAAGAATCTTTGTTGTCCCTTCGGTCGTGGCCTTGTCTTCGTACAAACCTTCGGTCGTGGCATTGTCTTCGTACAAACCTTCGGTCGTGGCCTTGTCTTCGTACAAACCTTCGGTCGTGGCCTTGTCTTCGTACAAACCTTTGGTCGTGGCCTTGTCTTCGTACAAACCTTCGGTCGTGGCCTTGTCTTCGTACAAACCTTCGGTCGTGGCCTTGTCTTCGTACAAACCTTCGGTCGTGGCCTTGTCTTCGTACAAACCTTCGGTCGTGGCCTTGTCTTCGTACAAACCTTCGGTCGTGGCCTTGTCTTCGTACAAGCCAGTGTGATCAGCTTAATGGGTGTATAAGTTAGTTGACACAATGGCAAGAACAAGAAGTGGGATTGGCGTTGTATCATGAATAGCAATGAATAGTCAATATGTTTGCAGAGCGACCTGGTAAATCCTTTCCGAGAATATAAGTATTTGAAGCGTCTTGCACTGCTTTTAGTATTAGGATATAATATATGTCGCTGTATCATACATATCGTACAGCCGTTTTGACGTGGAAGATACCACTATATCCGAACGGAGTGGTGTAACAACATCAACGCTCGATGAACCGTTCCAAGTGCCCTAAGGCGACGTCAAAAAGAAAATGCGGAAGATCAAAGTGAGCAAAGCCAGCGGTCCAGTAAACTATCCCCCCAGAGTCCTGAGTACATGTGCAGACGAACTCGCACATATTTTCTGCAGTATCTTCAATCTATCCATTCGAGATTGTCGCATTCCTGCATTGTAGAAAACAGCAAAGATCTTGCTAGTGCCGAAAAAGAAAAACCCGTCGGAACTGAATGATAATCGACCTGTGGCACTGACACCAGTCATAATGAAAACTTTCGAAAGACTCGTTCTTGACCACCCGAGACATAAACTCTCTGGCGTCTCCGACCCAATGCAATTTGCGTACCGGAAAAAGGGTACACCACTCGGTCGTGGAACACCTGGAGCCTCCTGTCGCAGGAGTCTCCAGTATGCAAGAATCCTGTTTCTGGACTTCAATTCGGCGTTCAACACCATACGCCCATCAGTGCTACATGACAAACGTAGCAACACTCCACTGAATACGTTCATTCGACAATGGATCCTTGACTTTTTGTCGATCGTCAGCAGTACGTCGCTATTGGGAATCACCGACCCAGCATGCTGCCCTTGAACACCGGCGCGCTTCAAGGAGCGGTTCTCTCGCTGACACTCCTCTCCATCTACACGAGCGATTGTACTGCAACATCTGAAACATGCCTCTTCCTGATATACGCAGATGTTACTGCCTGCGTAGGCTTGATCTCCAGTGAAGACGAAGCAGCCTACACAAATGAAATCCTACAGCTTGTGACTTGGAGCAACGACAAGAAGACCAAAAAGATGATGATTGACTTCAGGAGAAATGGTGCACCCCCAACAGTGAAGATCAATGAGGAAGAAGTGCAAGATGATCTCAATTGGTCCAAACACGCGAACAGCTGTGCTAAGCGATGCAACCAGAGACTGTACCAACTTAGGTTGCTGCTAAGTTTCCAGATCGACAGAACTATACAGGAACTCTTCTACAGGTCAACAGTAAAAAGCATCATAAAATTCTGCGCCGCGATGTGGTGCCCATGCACAAAAGCCGATGACACAAAGGTTCTAGGAAACATTGTGAAAAGAGCCCAGAAAATCGTAGGCAACAGCCTAACATAAGTGGACGATATCTGCGCTGGAATTGTCTTGGCTAAAGCAAAATCAGTTATGAAAGACACAGATCACCCATTGTCCAAGTGTTTCAAGTTGCTGCCATCGGGAAGGCGACTGCGTGCTTACAAGCCAAGGACGAGCCGAATGAGGTGTTCATTTGTGCCAACTTTAACTCTTGAGACAATCTGACTGAGACAATATTAAATAAATTATAATTTGTGTATATGATGTTTTGTATCGAATTGCCCATGAAATTTACACCAAATGTCTTGTAAACTATCTTATCTTATTTCTTATCTTATCATGGGCTAAATTAAAACAACATTTAAAACACTGAGCACTGCTGTAACGGGAATAGTATGTAAGTCGATCTCAGTATCCATTGGATTATGAGATCAAAGGAACATCAAAGGGCCGGCTCATGTCATAATCCAAATGGAGCTCCTAGTGGGGTGGTGGGGGTCTGTGGTAATGACCCCTAATGACCCCATGATTAATGACCTTTCATTTTAATTACAGTGCTGACCTCTTGTGGCAATCAAGACTACTCACCGCTGTCTACAGCCAGGTACTCTCTCCCGGGAAGTATTCAGCCATGATGCCCTTGAATTCAGTATTCAGCCAGGTACTCGGTGGTCAGTTAATTGGTCAGTTAATTACCGTTCACATTTGACCTTTGACCTTGACTTTGACCAAATTAGCACTAATTAACCCCTAATTAATCACCAATTAGCCATTAATTAGCACTAATTAATAACTAATTAGCATTAACTAACCCCTAATTAGCACTAATTAACCCAAAATTAGCACTAATGAACAGCTAATTAGCACTAATTAACCCCTAATGAAGCGTTGACTATACAAGCACGGTAAACCCTTTTCAATAGCGACATCTAGCGGGAAAGGGGTATCAAACAAGCCCTATCTTTTTTTCTCTCTCTCTCTCTCTCTCTCTCTCTCTCTAGTGTAGTGTTTAGATCAGTGGACTCTCTTTCAAGAGTTGGTAGTGTAGTGGTTAGTGCATCACATAGAGGTGGTAGTATAGAGGTTAGGGCAGTGGACTCTCATACCAGAGGTGCTAGTGTAGTGGTTAGAGCAGTGGACTCTTGGCAAGAGCAGTGGACTCTCATTCAAGAGATGGTAGTGTAGTGTTTAGGGCAGTGGACTCTCAGTCAAGAGGTGTTAGTGTAGTAGTTAGAGAGGTGGTGGTGTAGTGGTTAGTGGCAATGGACTCTCATACCTGAGGTAATAGTGTAGTGGTTAGAGCAGTGAACTCTCAGTCAAGAGGTGGTAGTGTAGTGGTTAGGGCAGTGGATTCCCATACCAGAGGTGGTAGTGTAGTAGTTAAGGCTCTCATACCAGATGTGGTAGTGTAGTGGTTAGGGCTCTCATACCAGAGGTGGTAGTGTAGTGGTTAAAGCTGTCGCCTCTCATACAGAGGTGGTAGTGTATGGTTAGGGCAGTGGATTCTCATACCAGAGGTGCTAACGTGGAGCAAGCGCCCTAACACTAACCAGTCTATATACACTGCATGTATTTGAACACCTTAAAATATAGTCATTATATACATCGTATGTATTTGGACACCTAAAACATAGTCACTGTATACACTGTATGTATTTGGACACCTAAAAATATAGTCATTATATATACTCTATGTATTTGGACACATAAACATAGTGACTATGTATTTGGATACCTAAAAACATAGTGACTATATACACTGTTTGTATTTGGACACCTAAAACATTAACCGGCCTGAATATCTTTGTCTAACAATAGCCGTCCTACATACTTGCCTCTTCTCGCACCCCATTACAAAACCCCCCACTATGCAAAATACCTCATACATTATACCCAGTATGTACTGTCCATTAACCTGCAAGGTGTACTGCCCACTAACCTGCAAGGTGTATTGCCCCCTAACCTGTATGTATTTGGACACCTAAAAACATAGTCACTGTAAACAATGTATGTATTTGGACACCTAAAACATAGTCACTATATACACTGTATGTATTTGGACACCTAACAACATAGTCACTATATACACTGTATGTATTTGGACACCTAAAAACATTGTCACTATATACACTGTATGTATTTGGACACCTAAAAACATAGTCACTATATAAACTGTATGTATTTGGACACCTAAAAACATTGTCACTATATACACTGTATGTATTTGGACACCTAAAAACATAGTCACTATATACACTGTATGTATTTGGACACCTAAAAACATTGTCACTATATACACTGTATGTATTTGGACACCTAAAAACATAGTCACTATATACACTGTATGTATTTGGACACCTAAAACATAGTCACTGTAAACAATGTATGTATTTGGACACCTAACAACATAGTCACTATATACACTGTATGTATTTGGACACCTAAAACATAGTCACTGTAAACAATGTATGTATTTGGACACCTAACAACATAGTCACTATATACACTGTATGTATTTGGACACCTAAAAACATTGTCACTATATATACTTTATGTATTTGGACACCTAAACCAAAGTCACTATATACACTGTATGTATTTGGACACCTAAAACATAGTCACTATATACCATGCATGTATTTGGACGCTTATAAACAATACATCACACTTTGTACCTTATACCGTATATATTTAGGGCTTACCCACTATGCACTATACCTTATACCTTATAGCATTCACACAAAGCACAATGCCTTTTACATTATACCTTTAACACTGTACGCTATAACTTATGTATTATATCTTATACATATGTCTTACCCACTATGCTGTATAATGTATAAAGTATAAATATAACATATGGTGTACCATGTATAAGATATAAGGTACAATGTATAATGTAGAGTGTATGTGGTATAACTATAACGTAATAAATAAAAACGTAAAGGTAAGTTCTTATAAAGCACAGTATCCAGTCCTCAGAACTGCTCAAAGCGCTTTACTCTTTACGCCCAGGCCTTATACAGTATACCTTATACTTATATCATACCTACTATACACTATACCTTGTACCTTGTAGCTTGCACACTATACAAAAAACATTATATATTACACCTTACAGTTATACCTTATACCCTATACATTATATCTTATATAACTATGTCTTACCCACTATACACAATACCTCATACATTATACCCAGTATACCCAACACACTATACACAATACCTTATAGTTAAACCTTATACTTATAACTTATACACTATACATTATACTTTGTACCTTATATAGCAAGGTATACTGCACACTAACCTGCAAGGTATACTGCCCACTAACCTGCACGTTATACTGGCCACTAACCTGCAAGGTGTACTGCCCACTAACCTGCAAGGTATACTGGCCACTAACCTGCAAGGTGTACTGCCCACTAACCTGCAAGCTGTACTGCCCACTAACCTGCAAGGTGTACTGCCCACTAACATGCAAGGTGTACTGCCCACTAACCTGCAAGGTGTACTGCCCACTAACCTGCAAGGTGTACTGCGGCGGCGGGTGTTGTTTTGGTTTAGGGTTAACGTAGGTGATGACGTGATGACCATGGGAGAACGTTGTTGGGTGGGAGGTTGTTGTTCATGCTTGATGAGGCCCCCACCCCCAAAGCGCACCGTAGGGGCGTTTTGGGGCCCCGTTGCGTCTACGTTCAAGAGGTAATAATGTAATGGTTAGAGCAGTGGACTCTCATTCAAGAGGTGGTAGTGTAGAGGTTAGAGATATGGTAGTGTAGTGGTTAGTGCATCACACAGAGGTGGTAGTGTAGAGGTTAGAGCAGTTGACTCTCATGCCAGAAGTGCTAGTGTAGTGGTAAGAGTTGTGGAAACTTATTCAAGAGGTAGTAGTGCAGTGGTTAGAGCAGTGGACTCTCATTCAAGGGGTGGTAGGGTAGTGGTTAGGGCAGTGGATTCTCAGTCAAGAGGTGTCAGTGTAGTGGTTAGAGATCTGCTTTTATAAAGAGTCCACTGCTCTAACCACTACACTAGCACCTCTGGTATGAGAGTCCACTGCCATAACCTCTACACCTCTTGACTGAGAGTCCACTGCACTAACCACTACACTACCATCTCTTGAATGAGAGTCCACTGCTCTTGCCAAGAGTCCACTGCTCTAATTACTACACTAGCACCTCTGGTATGACGGTCCACTGCCCTAACCTCTACACTACTCGATCACGCAACTGCGAACGTCCTACTCGACCGGAACCAGTCGGCCTATCGACCGTACCACTCAACTGAAACTGCTCTAGTGCTTGTACAGAATGACATTCTTCAGGCATTAGACCGGCGGTACGAAGTGATACTCGTACTACTCGATATGTCTGCCGCATTCGACACCGTCGACCACGACATTCTGATCTCGCGTCTAGAAAAACGCATTGGTGTGTCTGGCTCCGCGCTAGAATGGGTCCGCTCATATTTGACCGATCGAACACAATCCGTGAAAATACAAGGCCGTGCTTCCGATCATTCAAATATCGCTTTCGGTGTTCCCCAAGGCTCAGCATTGGGGCCATTGCTTTTCACCATCTACACGTCCCCAATCGGCGACATCATCAAACAACACAACTTGAACTATCACTTGTACGCAGACGACACGCAGCTGCACATCAAATTCGACATCACTGATGAAATCGACCGACTGTCATCGCTGCATACAATCGAACACTGCGTTAACGACGTCCGCGCGTAGATGAACACCAATTTGCTGAAAGTCAACGAGGACAAAACAGTCGCGCTCGTCTTGGCATCACGCACCAATCAGAAGAAACACAACATCACAATGATAAAGATCGGCGACTGTGACATCTTTCCTAGTCCGAGTGCCTACAACATCGGCGTTGTGTTCGACGTTGAAATGTCGATGGTACTCCATGTGCAACACGTATGTCGTGCCGCATACTTTCACCTGCGTAACATTACTTCCATACGATCGTGTCTATCGGAGAAATCAGCGGCTCGAATAATACTTTCACTGGTCATTTCGAGACTCGACTACGGGAACGCTTTGCTGTTCGGCATCCCATACGTCCTTATCTCGAAACTGCAGAGAGTGCAGAACTCAGCAGCTCGTTTGGTAGTCCGCTGCAACAGGCGAGAGCACATCACCCCGGTGCTAAAGAAGCTCCATTGGCTTCCGGTGAAGCAGCGAATCGTGTATAAAATACTGCTGCTTTCATTCCAAGCGCAACGTGGCATTGCCCCGTCGTACATCACCGACTTGCTCGACGCGTAACGAACAGCGCGAGCGCTACGTTCAGCCGTCCACAACGACCTGCGTGTGCCGCCATCCAACAGCAGATACGACGATCGCTCCTTCTCAGTTTCGGCCCCACGTATCTGGAACACTCTTCCGTTAGAATTAAAGACAGTCACAGCGCTAGCCACATTCAAACGACTTTTAAAAACCCACCTGTTTCGTGTAGCATTCAATGTTTAGTTTAGTCTGTGATCTCGTACATGACGTAGTGTTTTTAAATAACTTATTTCATTTAACTAACTTATTTCTTTTATGCTTTATGATGCATATATTATGTCACGTTTTAATTTATGCTATATCCTTTTACCACCTAATCTTATTGCCTATGAATTATGCATCACGGTTTTAGCAATTTATTTATTTATTTTTATTATCATTTATTTAACTAGCTTGTTTTAATATTCATGTATTAATCTATTTTAGCTGAATGGACTGTGTTCTAGAATAATGGCGCTCTACAAGTTGACATTATTATTATTATTATTACACTACCACCTCTATATGATTCTCTAATCACTACACTACCACTTCTGGTATGAAATCCACTGCCCTAACCTCTACAATACCACCACTGTGTGATGCATTAACCACTACCCTACCACCCCTCTAACAACTACACTAACACCTCTTGACTGAGATTCCACTGCCCTAACCTCTACACTACCACCTCTTGAATGAGAGTCCACTGCTCTAACCACTACACTACTACCTCTTCAATAAGATTCCACTGCTCTTACCACTACACTGCCACCTCTGTAGTATGATGCTCTAAACACTACACTACCACTTCTGGTAGAGAGAGAGAGAGAGAGAGAGAGAGAGAGAGAGAGAGAGAGAGAGAGAGAGAGAGAGAGAGAGAGATAGAGATATAGAGAGAGTCCGCGCGTGGATGAACACCAATTTGCTGAAAGTCAACGAGGACAAAACAGTCGCGCTCGTCTTGGCATCACGCACCAACCAGAAGAAACACAACATCACCATGATAAAGATCGGCGATTGTGACATCTTTCCTAGTCCGAGTGCCTACAACATCGGCGTTGTGTTCGACGTTGAAATGTCGATGGTACGCCATGTGCAACACGTATGTCGTGCCGCATACTTTCATCTGCGTAACATTGCTTCCATACGATCGTGTCTATCGGAGAAATCAGCGGCTCGAATAATACTTTCACTGGTCATTTCGAGACTCGACTACGGGAACGCTTTGCTGTTCGGCATCCCATACGTCCTTATCTCGAAACTGCAGAGAGTGCAGAACTCAGCAGCTCGTTTGGTAGTCCGCTGCAACAGGCGAGAGCACATCACCCCGGTGCTAAAGAAGCGCCATTGGCTTCCGGTGAAGCAGCGAATCGTGTATAAAATACTGCTGCTTTCATTCCAAGCGCAACGTGGCATTGCCCCGTCGTACATCACCGACTTGCTCGACGCGTACCGACCAGCGTGTGCGCTACGTTCAGCCGTCAACAACGACCTGCGTGTGCCGCCATCCAACAGCAGATACGACGATCGAGAGAGAGAGAGAGAGAGAGAGAGAGAGAGAGAGAGAGAGAGAGAGAGAGAGAGAGAGAGAGAGAGAGAGAGAGAGAGAGAGAGAGCTTGTTTGATGCCCCTTTCCCGCTAGATGTCGCTATTGAAAATGGTTTACTGTGATTGTATAGACAACGCATAACGTTTATTTACACTACCCCTTTCCCGCTAGATGTCGCTATTGAAAAGGGTTTTCCGTGCTTGTATAGTAAACGCATAATTAGGGGTTAATTAGTGCCAATGAGTGATTAATTAGTGCTAATTAGTGACTAATTAGGGGTTAATTAGTGCTAATTAGGTCAATGTCAAGGTCAAAGGTCAACGGTAATTAACTGCCCAATTAACTGACCACTGAGTACCTGGCTATAGACAGTGGTAGTTGCATCATGGCTGAATTCTTCCCGGGAGAGAGTACCTGGCTGTAGACAGCGGTGAGTAGTCTTTATCGCCACAAGAGGTCAGCACTGTAGTTAAAATGAAAAGGTAATTAATAATGGGGTCATTTGGGGTCATTACCACAAACCCCCACCACCCCACTAGGCGCTCCATTTGGATTATGACATGAATCGGCCCTTTGATATTCCTTTGATCTCATAATCCAATGGATACTAAGATTGACTTACATACTACTAACGGGTTAATAGTTTTACAAGCGGTGCGAGTTAAATTATTCTCAGATAACAATAAATACTGCGTATATTTATGGATTCATATACGGCGTGTTAATGCTAGGAGGATATCAACAACTACATAACAGGTACCACTGCCTGTTATCTGCAAAATAACACTCGAATGACATCAACAAATAGTGTATTATTCCCGTTACATATCGACAAAACAACATTGGATTATTTAAGTCTACTTCACTTCTTCGATGCATTTGAAAGTATATTTTCACTTCTTACCCGTGTAGACATGTAGTTCTTATACCACATCATAACACGTGCGCAATTCGTGGTATCGGTGCAAATCTCAATAAATCATTCAACGTTTATTTCATGGTTGATATCGATAAAGGTATGTGTTTGTCTGTCTATATGTCTCCGTCTCATCGCCTACTCGTCTTCCGTCTGTCCGGCTGTCAGTGTATCCGTCTGTCAGACTGTTCTTTGGTCCGTTTTTCCGTTGATCCGTCTGTCAGTCTGTCCGTCGGTCCGTCTCTCCGACTGTGCGTCTCTCGTTCGGTCCGCATGTCCCCCTGTCTCCCCCTCTCGCTCTCGCAGTATTTAGAGCATTGGATTCTCAATCGAGAGACCCCGGGTTCGAATTTGTTACCTTTTCGAACTTTGGGGAACATTGCTTCCGTTCACTCCGAATGAGTAACTGGCAATATACAGTTGTGGTTATTGTGTACAAATAGTCTTCGCGCAGTAATTACAGTGCGTTGTGTTCGACGTTGAAATGTCGATGGTACGCCATGTGCAACACGTATGTCGTGCCGCATACTTTCATCTGCGTAACATTGCTTCCATACGATCGTGTCTATCGGAGAAATCAGCGGCTCGAATAATACTTTCACTGGTCATTTCGAGACTCGACTACGGGAACGCTTTGCTGTTCGGCATCCCATACGTCCTTATCTCGAAACTGCAGAGAGTGCAGAACTCAGCAGCTCGTTTGGTAGTCCGCTGCAACAGGCGAGAGCACATCACCCCGATGCTTAAAAGAAGCGCCATTGGCTTCCGGTGAAGCAGCGAATCGTGTATAAAATACTGCTGCTTTCATTCCAAGCGCAACGTGGCATTGCCCCGTCGTACATCACCGACTTGCTCGACGCGTACCGACCAGCGCGAGCGCTACGTTCAGCCGTCAACAACGACCTGCGTGTGCCGCCATCCAACAGCAGATACGACGATCGAGAGAGAGAGAGAGAGAGAGTGAGAGAGAGAGAGAGAGAGAGAGAGTGAGTGAGAGAGAGAGAGAGAGAGAGAGAGAGAGAGAGAGAGAGAGAGAGCTTGTTTGATGCCCCTTTCCCGCTAGATGTCGCTATTGAAAATGGTTTACTGTGATTGTATAGACAACGCATAACGTTTATTTACACTACCCCTTTCCCGCTAGATGTCGCTATTGAAAAGGGTTTTCCGTGCTTGTATAGTAAACGCATAATTAGGGGTTAATTAGTGCCAATGAGTGATTAATTAGTGCTAATTAGTGACTAATTAGGGGTTAATTAGTGCTAATTAGGTCAATGTCAAGGTCAAAGGTCAACGGTAATTAACTGCCCAATTAACTGACCACTGAGTACCTGGCTATAGACAGTGGTAGTTGCATCATGGCTGAATTCTTCCCGGGAGAGAGTACCTGGCTGTAGACAGCGGTGAGTAGTCTTTATCGCCACAAGAGGTCAGCACTGTAGTTAAAATGAAAAGGTAATTAATAATGGGGTCATTTGGGGTCATTACCACAAACCCCCACCACCCCACTAGGCGCTCCATTTGGATTATGACATGAATCGGCCCTTTGATATTCCTTTGATCTCATAATCCAATGGATACTAAGAGCGACTTACATACTACTAACGGGTTAATAGTTTTACAAGCGGTATAGGCGAGTTAAATTATTCTCAGATAACAATAAATACTGCGTATATTTATGGATTCATATACGGCGTGTTAATGCTAGGAGGATATCAACAACTACATAACAGGTACCACTGCCTGTTATCTGCAAAATAACACTCGAATGACATCAACAAATAGTGTATTATTCCCGTTACATATCGACAAAACAACATTGGATTATTTAAGTCTACTTCACTTCTTCGATGCATTTGAAAGTATATTTTCACTTCTTACCCGTGTAGACATGTAGTTCTTATACCACATCATAACACGTGCGCAATTCGTGGTATCGGTGCAAATCTCAATAAATCATTCAACGTTTATTTCATGGTTGATATCGATAAAGGTATGTGTTTGTCTGTCTATATGTCTCCGTCTCATCGCCTACTCGTCTTCCGTCTGTCCGGCTGTCAGTGTATCCGTCTGTCAGACTGTTCTTTGGTCCGTTTTTCCGTTGATCCGTCTGTCAGTCTGTCCGTCGGTCCGTCTCTCCGACTGTGCGTCTCTCGTTCGGTCCGCATGTCCCCCTGTCCCCCCCTCTCGCTCTCGCAGTATTTAGAGCATTGGATTCTCAATCGAGAGACCCCGGGTTCGAATTTGTTACCTTTTCGAACTTTGGGGAACATTGCTTCCGTTCACTCCGAATGAGTAACTGGCAATATACAGTTGTGGTTATTGTGTACAAATAGTCTTCGCGCAGTAATTACAGTGCGTTGTGTTCGACGTTGAAATGTCGATGGTACGCCATGTGCAACACGTATGTCGTGCCGCATACTTTCATCTGCGTAACATTGCTTCCATACGATCGTGTCTATCGGAGAAATCAGCGGCTCGAATAATACTTTCACTGGTCATTTCGAGACTCGACTACGGGAACGCTTTGCTGTTCGGCATCCCATACGTCCTTATCTCGAAACTGCAGAGAGTGCAGAACTCAGCAGCTCGTTTGGTAGTCCGCTGCAACAGGCGAGAGCACATCACCCCGATGCTTAAAAGAAGCGCCATTGGCTTCCGGTGAAGCAGCGAATCGTGTATAAAATACTGCTGCTTTCATTCCAAGCGCAACGTGGCATTGCCCCGTCGTACATCACCGACTTGCTCGACGCGTACCGACCAGCGCGAGCGCTACGTTCAGCCGTCAACAACGACCTGCGTGTGCCGCCATCCAACAGCAGATACGACGATCGAGAGAGAGAGAGAGAGAGAGTGAGAGAGAGAGAGAGAGAGAGAGAGAGAGTGAGTGAGAGAGAGAGAGAGAGAGAGAGGAGAGAGAGAGAGAGAGAGAGAGAGAGAGAGCTTGTTTGATGCCCCTTTCCCGCTAGATGTCGCTATTGAAAATGGTTTACTGTGATTGTATAGACAACGCATAACGTTTATTTACACTACCCCTTTCCCGCTAGATGTCGCTATTGAAAAGGGTTTTCCGTGCTTGTATAGTAAACGCATAATTAGGGGTTAATTAGTGCCAATGAGTGATTAATTAGTGCTAATTAGTGACTAATTAGGGGTTAATTAGTGCTAATTAGGTCAATGTCAAGGTCAAAGGTCAACGGTAATTAACTGCCCAATTAACTGACCACTGAGTACCTGGCTATAGACAGTGGTAGTTGCATCATGGCTGAATTCTTCCCGGGAGAGAGTACCTGGCTGTAGACAGCGGTGAGTAGTCTTTATCGCCACAAGAGGTCAGCACTGTAGTTAAAATGAAAAGGTAATTAATAATGGGGTCATTTGGGGTCATTACCACAAACCCCCACCACCCCACTAGGCGCTCCATTTGGATTATGACATGAATCGGCCCTTTGATATTCCTTTGATCTCATAATCCAATGGATACTAAGAGCGACTTACATACTACTAACGGGTTAATAGTTTTACAAGCGGTATAGGCGAGTTAAATTATTCTCAGATAACAATAAATACTGCGTATATTTATGGATTCATATACGGCGTGTTAATGCTAGGAGGATATCAACAACTACATAACAGGTACCACTGCCTGTTATCTGCAAAATAACACTCGAATGACATCAACAAATAGTGTATTATTCCCGTTACATATCGACAAAACAACATTGGATTATTTAAGTCTACTTCACTTCTTCGATGCATTTGAAAGTATATTTTCACTTCTTACCCGTGTAGACATGTAGTTCTTATACCACATCATAACACGTGCGCAATTCGTGGTATCGGTGCAAATCTCAATAAATCATTCAACGTTTATTTCATGGTTGATATCGATAAAGGTATGTGTTTGTCTGTCTATATGTCTCCGTCTCATCGCCTACTCGTCTTCCGTCTGTCCGGCTGTCAGTGTATCCGTCTGTCAGACTGTTCTTTGGTCCGTTTTTCCGTTGATCCGTCTGTCAGTCTGTCCGTCGGTCCGTCTCTCCGACTGTGCGTCTCTCGTTCGGTCCGCATGTCCCCCTGTCCCCCCCTCTCGCTCTCGCAGTATTTAGAGCATTGGATTCTCAATCGAGAGACCCCGGGTTCGAATTTGTTACCTTTTCGAACTTTGGGGAACATTGCTTCCGTTCACTCCGAATGAGTAACTGGCAATATACAGTTGTGGTTATTGTGTACAAATAGTCTTCGCGCAGTAATTACAGTGCGTTGTGTTCGACGTTGAAATGTCGATGGTACGCCATGTGCAACACGTATGTCGTGCCGCATACTTTCATCTGCGTAACATTGCTTCCATACGATCGTGTCTATCGGAGAAATCAGCGGCTCGAATAATACTTTCACTGGTCATTTCGAGACTCGACTACGGGAACGCTTTGCTGTTCGGCATCCCATACGTCCTTATCTCGAAACTGCAGAGAGTGCAGAACTCAGCAGCTCGTTTGGTAGTCCGCTGCAACAGGCGAGAGCACATCACCCCGATGCTTAAAAGAAGCGCCATTGGCTTCCGGTGAAGCAGCGAATCGTGTATAAAATACTGCTGCTTTCATTCCAAGCGCAACGTGGCATTGCCCCGTCGTACATCACCGACTTGCTCGACGCGTACCGACCAGCGCGAGCGCTACGTTCAGCCGTCAACAACGACCTGCGTGTGCCGCCATCCAACAGCAGATACGACGATCGAGAGAGAGAGAGAGAGAGAGTGAGAGAGAGAGAGAGAGAGAGAGAGAGAGTGAGTGAGAGAGAGAGAGAGAGAGAGAGAGAGAGAGAGAGAGAGAGAGAGAGAGAGAGAGAGAGAGAGCTTGTTTGATGCCCCTTTCCCGCTAGATGTCGCTATTGAAAATGGTTTACTGTGATTGTATAGACAACGCATAACGTTTATTTACACTACCCCTTTCCCGCTAGATGTCGCTATTGAAAAGGGTTTTCCGTGCTTGTATAGTAAACGCATAATTAGGGGTTAATTAGTGCCAATGAGTGATTAATTAGTGCTAATTAGTGACTAATTAGGGGTTAATTAGTGCTAATTAGGTCAATGTCAAGGTCAAAGGTCAACGGTAATTAACTGCCCAATTAACTGACCACTGAGTACCTGGCTATAGACAGTGGTAGTTGCATCATGGCTGAATTCTTCCCGGGAGAGAGTACCTGGCTGTAGACAGCGGTGAGTAGTCTTTATCGCCACAAGAGGTCAGCACTGTAGTTAAAATGAAAAGGTAATTAATAATGGGGTCATTTGGGGTCATTACCACAAACCCCCACCACCCCACTAGGCGCTCCATTTGGATTATGACATGAATCGGCCCTTTGATATTCCTTTGATCTCATAATCCAATGGATACTAAGAGCGACTTACATACTACTAACGGGTTAATAGTTTTACAAGCGGTATAGGCGAGTTAAATTATTCTCAGATAACAATAAATACTGCGTATATTTATGGATTCATATACGGCGTGTTAATGCTAGGAGGATATCAACAACTACATAACAGGTACCACTGCCTGTTATCTGCAAAATAACACTCGAATGACATCAACAAATAGTGTATTATTCCCGTTACATATCGACAAAACAACATTGGATTATTTAAGTCTACTTCACTTCTTCGATGCATTTGAAAGTATATTTTCACTTCTTACCCGTGTAGACATGTAGTTCTTATACCACATCATAACACGTGCGCAATTCGTGGTATCGGTGCAAATCTCAATAAATCATTCAACGTTTATTTCATGGTTGATATCGATAAAGGTATGTGTTTGTCTGTCTATATGTCTCCGTCTCATCGCCTACTCGTCTTCCGTCTGTCCGGCTGTCAGTGTATCCGTCTGTCAGACTGTTCTTTGGTCCGTTTTTCCGTTGATCCGTCTGTCAGTCTGTCCGTCGGTCCGTCTCTCCGACTGTGCGTCTCTCGTTCGGTCCGCATGTCCCCCTGTCTCCCCCTCTCGCTCTCGCAGTATTTAGAGCATTGGATTCTCAATCGAGAGACCCCGGGTTCGAATTTGTTACCTTTTCGAACTTTGGGGAACATTGCTTCCGTTCACTCCGAATGAGTAACTGGCAATATACAGTTGTGGTTATTGTGTACAAATAGTCTTCGCGCAGTAATTACAGTGCGTTGTGTTCGACGTTGAAATGTCGATGGTACGCCATGTGCAACACGTATGTCGTGCCGCATACTTTCATCTGCGTAACATTGCTTCCATACGATCGTGTCTATCGGAGAAATCAGCGGCTCGAATAATACTTTCACTGGTCATTTCGAGACTCGACTACGGGAACGCTTTGCTGTTCGGCATCCCATACGTCCTTATCTCGAAACTGCAGAGAGTGCAGAACTCAGCAGCTCGTTTGGTAGTCCGCTGCAACAGGCGAGAGCACATCACCCCGATGCTTAAAAGAAGCGCCATTGGCTTCCGGTGAAGCAGCGAATCGTGTATAAAATACTGCTGCTTTCATTCCAAGCGCAACGTGGCATTGCCCCGTCGTACATCACCGACTTGCTCGACGCGTACCGACCAGCGCGAGCGCTACGTTCAGCCGTCAACAACGACCTGCGTGTGCCGCCATTCAACAGCAGATACGACGATCGAGAGAGAGAGAGAGAGAGAGAGTGAGAGAGAGAGAGAGAGAGAGAGAGAGAGAGAGTGAGTGAGAGAGAGAGAGAGAGAGAGAGAGAGAGAGAGAGAGAGAGAGAGAGAGAGAGAGAGAGAGCTTGTTTGATGCCCCTTTCCCGCTAGATGTCGCTATTGAAAATGGTTTACTGTGATTGTATAGACAACGCATAACGTTTATTTACACTACCCCTTTCCCGCTAGATGTCGCTATTGAAAAGGGTTTTCCGTGCTTGTATAGTAAACGCATAATTAGGGGTTAATTAGTGCCAATGAGTGATTAATTAGTGCTAATTAGTGACTAATTAGGGGTTAATTAGTGCTAATTAGGTCAATGTCAAGGTCAAAGGTCAACGGTAATTAACTGCCCAATTAACTGACCACTGAGTACCTGGCTATAGACAGTGGTAGTTGCATCATGGCTGAATTCTTCCCGGGAGAGAGTACCTGGCTGTAGACAGCGGTGAGTAGTCTTTATCGCCACAAGAGGTCAGCACTGTAGTTAAAATGAAAAGGTAATTAATAATGGGGTCATTTGGGGTCATTACCACAAACCCCCACCACCCCACTAGGCGCTCCATTTGGATTATGACATGAATCGGCCCTTTGATATTCCTTTGATCTCATAATCCAATGGATACTAAGAGCGACTTACATACTACTAACGGGTTAATAGTTTTACAAGCGGTATAGGCGAGTTAAATTATTCTCAGATAACAATAAATACTGCGTATATTTATGGATTCATATACGGCGTGTTAATGCTAGGAGGATATCAACAACTACATAACAGGTACCACTGCCTGTTATCTGCAAAATAACACTCGAATGACATCAACAAATAGTGTATTATTCCCGTTACATATCGACAAAACAACATTGGATTATTTAAGTCTACTTCACTTCTTCGATGCATTTGAAAGTATATTTTCACTTCTTACCCGTGTAGACATGTAGTTCTTATACCACATCATAACACGTGCGCAATTCGTGGTATCGGTGCAAATCTCAATAAATCATTTAACGTTTATTTCATGGTTGATATCGATAAAGGTATGTGTTTGTCTGTCTATATATCTCCGTCTCATCGCCTACTCGTCTTCCGTCTGTCCGGCTGTCAGTGTATCCGTCTGTCAGACTGTTCTTTGGTCCGTTTTTCCGTTGATCCGTCTGTCAGTCTGTCCGTCGGTCCGTCTCTCCGACTGTGCGTCTCTCGTTCGGTCCGCATGTCCCCCTGTCTCCCCCTCTCGCTCTCGCAGTATTTAGAGCATTGGATTCTCAATCGAGAGACCCCGGGTTCGAATTTGTTACCTTTTCGAACTTTGGGGAACATTGCTTCCGTTCACTCCGAATGAGTAACTGGCAATATACAGTTGTGGTTATTGTGTACAAATAGTCTTCGCGCAGTAATTACAGTGCGTTGTGTTCGACGTTGAAATGTCGATGGTACGCCATGTGCAACACGTATGTCGTGCCGCATACTTTCATCTGCGTAACATTGCTTCCATACGATCGTGTCTATCGGAGAAATCAGCGGCTCGAATAATACTTTCACTGGTCATTTCGAGACTCGACTACGGGAACGCTTTGCTGTTCGGCATCCCATACGTCCTTATCTCGAAACTGCAGAGAGTGCAGAACTCAGCAGCTCGTTTGGTAGTCCGCTGCAACAGGCGAGAGCACATCACCCCGATGCTTAAAAGAAGCGCCATTGGCTTCCGGTGAAGCAGCGAATCGTGTATAAAATACTGCTGCTTTCATTCCAAGCGCAACGTGGCATTGCCCCGTCGTACATCACCGACTTGCTCGACGCGTACCGACCAGCGCGAGCGCTACGTTCAGCCGTCAACAACGACCTGCGTGTGCCGCCATCCAACAGCAGATACGACGATCGAGAGAGAGAGAGAGAGTGAGAGAGAGAGAGAGAGAGAGAGAGAGAGAGTGAGTGAGAGAGAGAGAGAGAGAGAGAGAGAGAGAGAGAGCTTGTTTGATGCCCCTTTCCCGCTAGATGTCGCTATTGAAAATGGTTTACTGTGATTGTATAGACAACGCATAACGTTTATTTACACTACCCCTTTCCCGCTAGATGTCGCTATTGAAAAGGGTTTTCCGTGCTTGTATAGTAAACGCATAATTAGGGGTTAATTAGTGCCAATGAGTGATTAATTAGTGCTAATTAGTGACTAATTAGGGGTTAATTAGTGCTAATTAGGTCAATGTCAAGGTCAAAGGTCAACGGTAATTAACTGCCCAATTAACTGACCACTGAGTACCTGGCTATAGACAGTGGTAGTTGCATCATGGCTGAATTCTTCCCGGGAGAGAGTACCTGGCTGTAGACAGCGGTGAGTAGTCTTTATCGCCACAAGAGGTCAGCACTGTAGTTAAAATGAAAAGGTAATTAATAATGGGGTCATTTGGGGTCATTACCACAAACCCCCACCACCCCACTAGGCGCTCCATTTGGATTATGACATGAATCGGCCCTTTGATATTCCTTTGATCTCATAATCCAATGGATACTAAGACGACTTACATACTACTAACGGGTTAATAGTTTTACAAGCTGTATAGGCGAGTTAAATTATTCTCAGATAACAATAAATACTGCGTATATTTATGGATTCATATACGGCGTGTTAATGCTAGGAGGATATCAACAACTACATAACAGGTACCACTGCCTGTTATCTGCAAAATAACACTCGAATGACATCAACAAATAGTGTATTATTCCCGTTACATATCGACAAAACAACATTGGATTATTTAAGTCTACTTCACTTCTTCGATGCATTTGAAAGTATATTTTCACTTCTTACCCGTGTAGACATGTAGTTCTTATACCACATCATAACACGTGCGCAATTCGTGGTATCGGTGCAAATCTCAATAAATCATTCAACGTTTATTTCATGGTTGATATCGATAAAGGTATGTGTTTGTCTGTCGATATGTCTCCGTCTCATCGCCTACTCGTCTTCCGTCTGTCCGGCTGTCAGTGTATCCGTCTGTCAGACTGTTCTTTGGTCCGTTTTTCCGTTGATCCGTCTGTCAGTCTGTCCGTCGGTCCGTCTCTCCGACTGTGCGTCTCTCGTTCGGTCCGCATGTCCCCCTGTCTCCCCCTCTCGCTCTCGCAGTATTTAGAGCATCGGATTCTCAATCGAGAGAACCCGGGTTCGAATTTGTTACCTTTTCGAACTTTGGGGAACATTGCTTCCGTTCACTCCGAATGAGTAACTGGCAATATACAGTTGTGGTTATTGTGTACAAATAGTCTTCGCGCAGTAATTACAGTGTAGCTGAGTGCTTCCCGTAGAAATCAAGTCAAGATGGTGTTCGATTGAACAGGTATGCCAGAGAGTAAAGTGTAAAGCGCTTTGGACGGTCTTAGGGACTGTTTACCACATTATACAAGAACGTACCTTGTTTATGTTTCAAATTGAAAGTGGTGATGATGTACATATTTTCTTTTGTTCACTACATACAATCGAATGACGAATTTATTGTCTTTGAAAAGAGGAAACCCTTTTGATGCTATGTAGATTTCCGGGTTAGATTAATGAGTGTTAATATCGTACCAGACACACAGTAGGAATACCTGCACATATAATGAATGCTACACGCCGAATATTATAGGGCTTTATGATTTATATATGATTTCTGTAAAACGTGAGGATTTCAATCGAACAATTGTGGCATCTAATTAACTGGGCTCTGATCCATATAATCGAGGAACATTGTTGTATGTGTGTACGTGTGTACGTGTGTACGTGAGTATTTGTGTACGTGTGTACGTGTGCACGTGTGTACGTGTGCACGTGTGTGTGTGTGTGTATGTATGTACGTATATACACTGTACGTATGTATGTATGTATGTGTGTGTATATGTGTAAGTATGTATGTGTGTATGTATGTAAGTATGTAAGTATGTATGTATGTATGTGTATATGTATGTATGTATGCATGTATGCATGTATGCATGTATGTATATCTGAAAATTTGTATGTATGTATTTATGCATGCATGTATGCAGGTATGTATGTATGTATGTAAAAAACTATGTATATATACATGTATGTATGTATGTATGTATGTATGCATACATGCATGCATGTATGCATAAACATGCATAACAATGTATATGTGTGTATGTGTGCATGTGTGCATGTGTGCATGTGTGCATGTGTGCATGTGTGCATGTGTGCATGTGTGCATGTGTGCATGTGTGCATGTGTGCATGTGTGTATGTGTGTATATGTGTTTGTGTGTGTGTTTGTGTGCATATGTGTATTTGTATGTATGTATGTGTGTATGTATGTATGTATGTATGTATATATATATATATGTGTGTGTATGTATGAATTTATTCATGCATGCATGTATACCTGCATGTATGCATGTATGCATGTATGCATGTATGCATGTATGCATGTATGCATGTATGCATGTATGCATATATGCATGTATGTATGTATGTAAAAACTATGTATGCATGCATGTATGTATGTATGTAAGTATGTATATGGTGGGCGGAGCCGTTAAGATCGAAGGTGTTTGTTGTTTGGAGGCCTCGATATGGAGTGAATAAAAACACTGGTGGGCGGAGTCGTGAAGATTGAAGGTGTTTGTTGTTTGGAGGCCTCGATATGGAGTGAATAAAAACACTGGTGGGCGGAGTCGTGAAGATCGAAGGTGTTTGTTGTTTGGAGGCCTCGATATGGAGTGAATAAAAACACTGGTGGGCGGAGTCGTGAAGATTGAAGGTGTTTGTTGTTTGGAGGCCTCAATATGGAGTAAATAAAAACGGCATCGATATTTGTTCATTGTACGCTTAACGCATTTTTGCGTCATCAAACAGAGTATGACTTGCCCATATGACTTGCGGGACGAATTATTTACATCACATTTTGTGTTAATTGAAGTGTCTTTTCAGCGTGTCAAACTAGCGAAAAATGAACTGAGGGAGAAAGTTTCAAGAAAGAATTTAAAAAAGAAGGACGTTTTAAGAAGAAACTGTTTAGGGGGCAGCTAAGATGGGCTGAACGGCATAATAATGGTTAGCGAAGAAAGCAAATGTTTGGAAAGTGGAAGCGACTGCAAAGACTGTGACGGGATTACTGTGTTAAGAAAGATTTGTAGGGTTAGAAGAGGAATGGAGAACAATATTGAAAAATAGAGAGGAGTGGAGGTGACAAACATACTGAGAACCTTTGCTACAATGATTCTATATTTTATGACATTGAACATTTGAACATCTCTACATATAGTATTTAGCTATGATAATGAACAAGATAATGCATGCAGTAGATCACAGTTATAGCAAATAGAATGTCAGAGGAAACGATTTCCGGAAAAAATTGAGCCTAACTCCCCAAGCTACTGTATGTAGCGCTGTCTTAAGGATGAGCCCTTTTGGTAGTATCAAGAAACTAGTGTCTGTAATTGAGGACGACCCTTTGAGTCGACATAACTTTCCCGCGACCCGCGCAGTCAACATGTTTAAATTGCACTTGAAACGTATATGATATGTATATGATAATGCACATGATTAAAACAAGTAAATGTTTGACTAGATGTGACCACCTAATTATCATGTTTATCGTGTGTTAATGTACTGCTCTGTCTTGACCGTCACCGTGGTAACTTCGTTCATTAACATTAATATTATGCGTGTGCTACCACGCCTATTCAACAATCCCGTAGGTGTAAACAAGGAGCGGTTCGCAATATGTTATTTAAATTAGCATCCTTTAACTGGGTATCTCCTATAACTGTTTGAGTTTGTACTGTTGTGTCAGTTATTCTTCAAAGAAGCGACAACCAGAAGCTCTGGTAATTATTTGCCATTCATTGATAGGCCGGACTGTTAGGGACAGAATGGCGCTGATTCTGTTACATATTGTGAATAAGTGTTTTAATTATTAGTATGTATATATGTATGTACAGTTGTGTATGAGTATTTTCGTGCATGTTCGTGTTTGCTCGTCATCAAGTATTAAGCTAATGAATGAAAATAAGTGATTTTATTTAAGATCTGATTAACTTTTTAGGATTAAACTAAATATTTCGTTACATGACTAACATTTACGGGAAGTTTTGCTTGAAAATCAAAACGCTAACGTAGCACTGGGGCAGTTTATGTGAACACTCGTTGTTTACAGCTATATTATAAACTTAAGAATATTGTTATTGCAATCGTGCGTTGTCAATGTATATTTGTCGGTTAATATAATGAACTCTGCAAATTTAATAGTAATATTATTTTATTGTTGCTGTAATGACGCCATCGACGGGGTTATTTAAAATACTGCCACGTCAATCGTGTCGTTTCAATGGACAACGATATGATCTTGATACTACATTTACAACGTTAATTATTATATATTTGCTTTAAACAAACAATTATTATTTGTTTGCCCGTTAATGCAATACTGGGTAAAGGGCGATGGAAAAAGAAGATTGGATTAGCTTAAGATCTGGTCTCATTTATTTACATTCGGTGAAGTTAAGAATCACATTTATGCATTACCGGACTAAATTAAAATATGAAATCGATTAATCGATGCATCTTTTACTCTGCCGGAGATTGTTTTACTGGCGTACATATGCAGCAAGGGATCTGTAAAACTATTAATCTCGCAGAACATAATCATGTAAAACGTTTGATCACTAATTAATGCTTTAGCTGTTTTCAGCTAAACATATATTAAGATGATATTTTTGTTCAAACTCTTATGTAGAATATTTCCATATGAAAATTGTTGTAAACTTTAAAGTCGATGATGTTAATAACCATTTCAATAAATTGATCACGTTAATGCTAAGTTCGTGTTACTGCACTAATTATGATTTAAGAATATATAAATTTAGTGAAAATGGCATTTGGAATAATGTGCATATCATCAATGATACAAGAGAAAAAACGTGACGCGACGTTCCAACTTCACACGTTTACCATGAGCATGGTCAATGTACTTAGATACATGGAATTCTTCTTGATGCTAAAACGGTGTGACAAAGACCTCAGTAATACGAATTCATCACTATCCATTACTATTTTGTTTGTTGCATTTGTATAATATAATATACCGAAGAACTGTACATTTATAGTTAATCGAGTCAAACCTCATTTCGGTTTGAACGCACCGTTCGTTACCAAAAAACAACTTAATGCAGGCAAAAAATATTGTATTTATTTAATTGTACATCTAGCTGGTTGATCTGGCAGTTTGATAATAATAATGATGACAATAATAATAATAAACAGCTGAATCCACAACAGCCAACGATGCAGTCTTGACTCACGTCTGTTTGGTTTGTCGTTGCTACGTTGTTATGTTAAACAGTCTTAACATTTTCCATGTGTTTCGTTACAGGACACGTGAACATGTCTGGATGGTGCCAACAAGTGGTCCTATTGTTTCTCCTTTGCCTGCACTTAGGCTCCGGTCTGTATACGCCTCTCAGTTTTACGTAACATAATACACATTATATGTAAACGAATTACCACGACGAGTTTCGTTCTGGCTACGTTATGAGCTTCTTCGCTGTTTTAGTAATACACGCATTTTATATTAAAGTTGCATTCTGAGATCCTCCATCTTTTAAATACACATGTAGAGTGAATATCATGTCACACACACTACACAATACTTTCCTCGACACCTTAATTAACTATTTTTTCACATACAGTGTAGTATGCTACGGCCCAAAAGACGAACAAATGTGCAAAAGCATAATTTATCGAGTATCGTCTTCCTACCATAGCACCTCCATATATAAAAACTTATTTCACCAATCTATTACATTCACTATTTTTATTGCGCATATAACCAAACCAACACGAATATCACCATATTCGGCAACATTTATAAACCACTTATATTCAGTCATACTCATTCTAGTTATGAATCGGGGATTATTGTTACTGATTTAGCCGATCATTTTGGAGTATTACATATAATATATGGTACAACTCGTCCACAAAAATCAGTACAGTTGCCCCAAAACAACATTTTGTAATTTAGAAATCTATTAGCTAAGGCCGATTGCTCAACTGTATTAACCACTGCCGATGCGAATGAAGCTTATGCTAATTTTATGATAATATATAAGTCACTTTTCAAAATATCATATACAGTTAAATCTGTGAACGTTAAGAAAAAATCAGCAAAAAGTGCTTATTACACAGACAGGAAAGATGAACGTCAGCACAATATCAAAGAAACATGGGCCGAACTACCACAAGCAATACATATACAAAAATAATACTCCAATCTACCTGAAATCTTCATCATAAACGGACAAGAGAAATCAAATTTAAACCAAATTACAGAAGAATTTAGTAACTTTTTTGTTGGAAGAGGTAAACCAATAAGCGACCCAATAGCTCTTCCTGTAAAGCAATTTGAAATTATCCCGTAGATTTTGTCATGCAACCCACAAAGACAACATAAATAGTAATAATCGTACGAAAACTTAAAACTAAATGCACCGAAGAATTCGACGTCTTATTCAATAAACTAATGCAAGCGACCATACACGAAGTAGCCACTCCGCTTGAACATATATTAAACCAAACCTTTATTACGGGCACTGTTCCTGATGTCATGGGCACTCTTCCTGAAAACTGTAATTTCCGTCTTCAAAACAGGTAACAAAAAAATTTGATAATTATAGACATATAAGCTTTGTACCTGCGATTTCTAAAATAATGGAAGAAATTGTATGCCCTAGACTAACACTATTTAAAAAAAAAATATAACATTTCATATAAACATCAGTATGGGCTTCGTGCAAAACATTCTACTATTCATACAATACTGCATCTGCTCAAGGTTTCTGCAGATGCAAACGATAAAATAACAAAAAACCTACATTAGCTGTGTTTCTGGATCTTTCAAAGGCATCGATACAATTGACCATGATATTTTGTACAAATTAAACTTTTATGGAATTCGGGGAATAAGTAATAAATGGTTTGCCAGTTATTTAGCAATTCGAAAAGAATATACTGAGACACACAAATGTCAACCTTCTCAAAAAATATAACAAATGGAGTACACCGAGGATCCATACTTGGACCAGTCTTAATTCTAATTTATATCAAAGACGTAATTAACCCAACGTATTTGAATTTATTATATTTTGTGGATGACACAACTGTATACCAATCAGGTCCTCATGTTGACACTTTAATTGACACCATAAACCAAGAATGAATACATTTTGTACGACTGGGTGTGTGCTAATAAATTGCCATTAAATATTAAAAGGCAAACCTTTGTATATTTAGTCCTCCGAATAGCAATTATCAGGTAATAAATTATATTAAAATAAACAGTGAAATTATTAATCATGTTGGAAAGGATAACAAAGAAGAATCGATCAAGTTTTTATGAATACGTATTGATAAACATTGAACATGAAATAAACATATCAAGATAATCAGTTCTAAAATATCTAGAGCAAGTTTTGCAATTTATTAATGGAATGAAACACTTTTTTCACACAATGCTTTAAAATGTTTCTATTATACCTTAATTCAAAGTCAATTAACATTAATGGGGCAATGGAAATACAATAAGAAAGTTATACATTTTTCAAAAACGTGCTATACAAACAATTAACAAAAATATATAAAAGTCACACCGATCTTATTTTAAAATCTGAAAATATATTTCAAATCGCTGATATATACAGATTGCATGTCTCACTATTCATGTATGATTATCACCATAATACATTGCCTAAATCCATTAAAAATTATATACCAAAAAGAATTTAATCAATAACACCAGCATTACTAGACAGCATAACGTCTTATTTACAGAGAAGCCCAGAAAACATTTTCATCTATTCGTGAAAATTTTCATCAAGTTGGAAGAATAATTAAATAAGCAAATTTCTTAATTCACAACTATATAAATTCGACTCACTTCGACGTTTCGACCGCCTTCACGCGGCCTTCTCCAGGAACTGATCTTCCTCTACTCGCCAGATGGCGTGGCGAGCAGGCTGTCCCACACGTGACTCAATCGTTAGCCCTCCCTAAAATGACGACCAAACGAGAGTGCTCGGTAAGGGTCTAAACTATGCAGTAACACCAGACAAACTTCCAGTGGAAGAATCTGTCGTAGCCACCGAACAGGCATGTCGTTCTCTGCTCATAAACAAAGCAGACCAAATGAGAGCGTAGGTGGCTGGCATTCTGAAATCGGCAAAATTACCGAAGCCGAACGTCACCAAGAAAGAAAGGCAAGCACTAGCAAAATCGAGGACAGAAAGGAGCCACAGTAGTAATGGACACTGACGACTATGAACAGAAAGTCACAACCATGGTATCAGATGACAAGACATACGAGAAACTGAAGAAAGACCATACTCCCAAATACAAGAGACAGTTGGTATCCATCAAAAAGAAGCTGAAAGAGGAGGACAAGATCACAGATGAACAGTACAAGTAACTGTATCCTACAGCAGAGAATGTACCAAGGATGTACTACTGTACTCCCAAAATCCACAAGCCAGGCAACCCACTTAGACCTATTGTGGACTACACAGGGTCCACAGGGTACAATGTATAAAGATCACTGGCGGATCTTCTAGGACCCATCGTAGGGAAGACCACACACAACATCATCTAATGAAATGGCATATGTGATAATCGAACAAGATGAAATGTTCTTGTGACATGATGTAGTGTCTTTGTTTACCAACACCCCAATTGACGAAACATTGCACATCATCAGAAAACGACTAGAGGAGGACTCGACACTGAAAGTAAGGACAAATCTACACGTGAATGACATTATGGAGCTGTTGAAGTTTTTGGTAACAAAAACATACTTCAGCTTCAGGGGCACAATCTACCAACAGAAGTTCGGGACAGCGATGGAAAGCCCGGTGTCACCGGTAATAGCCAATCTATTCATGGAATGGCTGGAACAACATGCCATGGCGACAGCTCCAGTAACATGTCAGCCTAGATATGGAAGCGATACGTGGATGACGTAATGGAAATTGCGAGGAAGGGCTGTCAACATCAACTGACAGATCACCTCAACACCATTGATGCAACAGGCAACATCAATTTCACGTTTGAAGAAGAGAGTGAGGGGGCACTGCCGTTCCTAGACACACTGCTGGTACGGAAAGAGGATGAAACGGTCAAACTCCTAGTATATCGGAAGAAGATCCACACCGACCAGTATCTGAACATTAGCTCACACCATCCGCTACATCAGAAACTGGGTGTCATCAAAACATTGCTAGACAGATGCAGTAACATCGACACGGAGCCAGAGGACAGACAGAAGGAGGAGCAGCACATCATGAAGGCTCTACATCAGTGTGGCTACCCACGTTGGACCATAAGGAAAGTGAAGGAACAACAACAAAACCAGAGGAGAAAGATCAAGGACAAGAATAACACAAACAAGTCCATAGGCATGGTTACTTTACCATATGTCCAAGGAGTGACAGACCCGATACAACGCATACTAAAACATCATGATATAGCGTCCACTGTCAGACCACACCGAAATCTCAGAAAAATATTAGTACACCTAAAAGACAAAATGGAAGACAGACAGAAGACCGACTGTGTATACCAAATCACGTGTAAGACCTGCAACAAGACATACATTGGGGAACGGGAAGAACATTTGGCACGAGACTAGAAGAGCATATGAAAGAAGTCGAAACCGAGACAACCAGACGTTTCACTCGAGGAAAAAGGAAAGACTCCACAAACATTGAACTCAAGTCGGCTATAACTGACCATGCTGACAGACAAAACTGTGTCATAGACTGGGAAGGTGCAAGAGTATTTGATAGAAAGACAGACAGAGGTGCGTGATGGATCAAGGAGGCCATGTGGATCAGAAAGACTACACCTACAATGAATAGAGATGAGGGGGCTACCGATTGAGTCACGTGTGGGCAGCCTGCTCGCCACGCCGTCTGGCGAGTAGAGGAAGTTCCTAAAGAAGGCCACCGAAGGCGGTCAAAACGTCGAAGTGAGTCGAATTTATAGTTGTGAATTAAAAAATTTGCTTATTTAACATTTTCATATACATAACCTAACCATAATTATAAAAAAAACTATGGAGTAATCTTGATTGCAAGATATAAAACAAAAAATTCAAATTCTTATTATGCAAACAATATGTAGACAACTATCGTAACCACATATATTACCTTAATCCCTGATGTGTGGAGTGCAAATATATATTTGATTTATATATATATATATGTTTGGATTCGGACAAATCTTTTATAATTTTTTTAATTCGATTTTTTTCTCCATTGGACCATCTGTCTGTTCCATACAAAAATGAGAAAAACACGTATACTTATATATTTCAAAGTTGTGGTTTATAATTTAGGTGTCACAGGAAGACGACAAGTAATATGCCATGTGACCACCATGCAACACAACTTTACATAATTGGTTTATGGTTGTTTTGGTTATACTGCTATATCATTGTTGTTGTAGTTGCAAAATAAAATTTGATTTGGTTTGATTTCAATACCAAAGTGGCATATATGATCAGTGGCGTAGGAACGAAATTAATATTATATTGAGGGGGTCAAGACATCGAAAGACGAGGAGGAGCGATTCCAAAGTCTATGATGGAAGAAAGTACGATCAAATAAGTAAATTTTTTTCATGTTGTACATACACTTTCCTAAAAACACGTTTTGATCCGTTCATAGTAAGAAGGCAAATGCATAGTTGTGTAAAGGTGTGACGGACACACACGGAGGTAACTTGGGGACTTTTGATATCACGTTTAGTATGGTATTTTTTAACTATATACATACAAATCAGTTTTACTATTTATTTCCATGTTAAATCGTAATGCTCCTGGATTATAATAGTTTGAAAAAAATTGTATCTCTATCCACTTGTCGCCTGCGGTACGTCCGCTAGGGCGCCCGGAGTAAAGGGAGGCAGTATGTTCCTCTACCCTGAATTAGCCAGCGTAGTAATTTTTAAAAGGAAGTCTGTACGTGGGGAAATGGGAAATTGCTATACAGGGTATTGTGGTAAACTAAGCTCGCCTCGTCATTATTGCCAACAAATCTTGTTTTGAAACTGGATGTTTTGTTTACCATTTGTACATGCTCCGGGGGGGGGAGGGGGCGTATCTTCCAAATTACGAAATTTTTTACTACTAACTAAACATAATTTGGCGGACACTATACCTTCAACCTAGCTATTGTATTCTTAAGAACATAATATTAATTAATACATGCAAACTAGGAAAAAGACTGCCTCCTCTTAAAAACTGTTGATGTTCATTTCAGCCAGGGAAATTACAGCGTGTTCGGGAAAGGTAAAAGGAGTGACGGATGCTAAGATAAAGTTCCAGACGAAGGGCGCGATGACGTGCCAGTGTCGAATCATCTGGCAGAAGCCCCCGAAGAAAGGCTTTACTTTTAAAGCCGAAGTACAACCGATAGGGAAAATGCCAAACGTGTGTTTCTCGCAAGTTGGTCAACCCAATAACAGGGCACCTCTGAAGAAAACCGAATGTGTCAACAGAAGCACCCACTTCTCTAAAAAAACTACTTTCTGTGGCTTCTACATATGCGTTGGGGCGTTTTTTGAGAGTGATGGTTCGTCCCGGGTGCATATAACCGGTAAGTCTACGCGACAACCAGATGGAAACTGCAGCACCCATCCGAATCCATTATAACACGATATGTGCTACTCTGCACGCGCAAGTACAACTATGAATTTATGCACGTCTTTGCATGCATTTAATTGCATGTCCGCGTGTGCGCGTGTGCTCGTGTGCGCGTGTGCGCGTGTGCGCGTGTGCGCGTGTGCGCGTGTGTGCGTGTGTTATGATTTGCTTAGCATCAGAGAAATTCCATACGGGCATAGCTAGATTGCCCATGTGAAAGGCCATATAAACTGTCAGTATGTGTGCATGTGTGTATACCAGTCTATTTGTTGGTGGGTCTGTACATATGTATGTATGTATGTTTGTATGTATGTATGTATGTATGTATGTATGTATGTATGTATGTATGTATGTATGTATGTATGTATGTATGTATGTATGTATGTATGTATGTTTGTATGTATATATGTATGTATGTATGTATGTATGTATGTATTAATGTATGTATGTATGTACGTATGCACGTGTGCACGTGTGCAGGTGTGCACGTGTACACGTGTGTACCCGTGTACATATGTACGTATGTACGTATGTACGTATGTATGTATATGTATGTATGAACATATTTGTGAATATATGTATGTTCGTACGTACGTCTGCACGTATGTACATATTTCAGTTCCTCAGCAATGGCATGGAAAAATTGATATTGACTGTGGCATCATTACAACAACAACAACCACGACCAAGCGGACGACAACAACAAAAAAGCCAAAAACAACAACAACATCAACAACAACAACTACTACTACTACAACCGCTCCTACCACAACACCGACCAAGAGAACGACAATAACAAAAAAGCCAACAACAACAACAACTTCTTCTACTACTACACCCGCTCCTATTACAACAACGACAAAAAAGCCAACAACAACTACTACAACACCAGCTCCTACTACAACAACAACCAAGAGAACGACAACAACAAAAAAGCCAACAACAAAAACAACAACATCAACAACAACTACTACTACACCTGCTCCTACTACAACAACGACCAAGAGAACTACAACAACAAAAACAACAACAACAACAACAAAACCAAAAACAACATCGACAACTACCACTGAAACCACTCCTATTACAACAACGACCAAGAGAACGACAACAACAAAAAAGCCAACAACAACAACAACATCAACAACAACTACTATTACACCTGCTCCTACTACAACAACGACCAAGAGAACTACAACAACAAAAACAACAACAACAACAAAACCAAAAACAACATCGACAACTACCACTGAAACCGCTCCTATTACAACGACGACCAAGAGAACGACAACAACAAAAAAGCCAGCAACAACAACTACTACAACACCAGCTCCAACTACAACAACGACCAAGAGAACGACAACAACAACAAAGCCAACAACAACTACTACTACAACACCTGCTCCTACAACAACAACGA
>OZ023208.1:57395612-57445612 GCA_963995525.1 Escarpia spicata
GTGCTTATATTGAAGAGGTGTGGTCACACATTTCGGTCAAATCGCAAAGGTGCTTAGAAGTATAATGCTGTACCAGGTTGGAACGAGCGAGTGAAAAAGCTTCATTGTGCAGCCCGTGATGCATACTGTATATGGAAAGAGATTGGTAAACCTAGGCAAGGTGACATTTTTAATTTTATGAAATTATCCAGGATGAAATTCAAGCAGGCGATCAGAAAATGTAAAAGCGAAAAAGAAACTATCATTGCTGATAACATTGCAGAACAGTTGTGTCAAAAAGACCACCGCAAATTCTGGAAAGAAATTAAGCTCTGTACGAACAGTAAAGTAAAACTTCCGACAAACCTTAATAATAGCAATAAGGGAATGACAGTTGGTGCAGTTGAACTGATGGATATTACCAATGGACTCACAAAAATATGTCACCAGGTCTGGACGGTATCAATGCAGAACATACTAAGTTTGCTGATTCTCAACTCGCTGTGCTTTTGTCTAGCCTTGTGTCTTCGATTCTGGTGCATGGTTATATATCAAAATACATTTCACAGTCTGTTATTGTACCAATTATTAAAGACAATAATAGACGAGCAAACGACAAAGGTAATTATAGGCCAATATGTTTATCGAACATATTTTCTAGCTCAAGATAATATACCCTGTTCTTTTTAACAGAATGGAAATGTACTTGGAAACCATTCCTAATCAATTTGGCTTTAAGCCTAAACATGGAATGGAGTTATGCGTGTTTGCATTTAAGGAATTATTAAGGTTCTACACTGAACATCGTTTAGCTGCATCAAAGGCGTTTGATCGTGTCAACCGATATAAACTTTTAACGAAACTAGAACAACGAAATGTACCGAAATGTATCTTAAGAGTACTCAGCAATGAATTCAATAATCAATGTGTATGCATACGATGGGGAAATCCCTACTCGGACGTTTTCTCGGTAGGCAATGGTGTTAAGCATGATGGGAAGTTATCCCCTTTACTTTTTAACATTTATATGGATAATCTGAGTATACAACTGCACACAAACAAATCGGTTGTAGTTTTGGTAACATGGTTGTTAATCACCTTATATACGCCGATGATCTACTTCTGCTAAAGGACTACAAACACTATTAGACATGTGTTACTCATATGGATGTGAGCATGACGAGCAATACAATGCGGGTAAATTCCTGGTCATGTACTTTGAATTTAGAAAGTCAAATCTTTCTAAAGAATTGACATTAGGAGGAAATAAGTTAAAATTGGCCACCTCTTGTAAACATCATGAGTCTGACATGCAGGCCAAAATGAGACTTTTGTATGCCAAGATTAATATGTTACGTCAAAAATTCCACTTTTGCACAACTGCTATAAAAATAACCTATTTACAGCGTATTTTGGTAATATCTATATGTGTGCGTTATGGGTGAACTTTAAAAAAAGTTAATTTTCAGCAATTCGTTGTTGCATATAACAACTCTGTCAGGATATTGAACAATTTGTCCATGAGATTTAGCGCTAGCCAAATGTTTGCTACAGCTAATGTCAGCTCGGGTAAATGTGTAATCAGAAAGGCTATTTTTAGCCTAATGAATAGGATTGACATGTCTTTGAATCCCATTATTTATAACATTAAAACTAGCGACATGTATTGTACTTCGAAACTGCGGCACCAGTGGGACCTGGATTTATGTAATTTTTAAACATGTTTAACAAGATTTAACAAGATTGCCACCCAGAGAATTAACTCTAGGTAGCAGGTGGACAAGGAAGCCCATGGCTTATCGAGAGTCCCACCTTTTTATCTATGTGTATCCCGCCCGTCTGAGGTATGTGTCGATTTTATTTTTAAACATATTCACGCTACTAGCACCCACACAATCAGCAGGTAATCTGTTCCATTCATTTACAGTCCTTTGTGAAAATGAAAACTTTCTTATATCCAATCTACTCTGCTCCTTTGCTAATGCAAGAACATGTCCTCTAGTCCTTCTATCTTTCTTAACTGAGAAAAACATATTTCTATCAATATTTTCATAACCCTTCAATATTTTAAACACTTCTATCTGATCTCCTCTCAATCTCCTGGTCTCTAGTGTTGTTAAACCGCATTTTTAGGCGTATTTCATAACTAAGATCCCTCAGATTTGGTATCATTTTAGTTGCTCTCCTCTGCACTGTTTCTAACATATCTATGTCCTTCCTGCGATATGGCCTCCACGCTTGAATACAATATTCTAAATGAGGCCTAACTATTGTTTTGTACAGCGGTATTATTAGCTCTTTTTCCTTATACGTTATGTTTCGCCTAGTTAATCCAAGGATTTGATTTCCCTTTGAAGCTGCAATTCCGCACTGCTCTGAAATCTTCATATCAGCACTAACGGTTAACCCTAAGTCCTTTTCTTTTACAGTAGTACTTAGTACAGTACCCCCCATTATATATTCTACCTCTTCGTTCCCATGTCCTATGTGGAGGCATTTACATTTCCCAAAATGTTGTTCTTATCGATGTATTTTTATAATTATTTACATACTTGTATTGATGTATTTTGGATATATGGATGATTGTCTGAAATAAATACATTATTACTATACGTACCAGCAAAAACCCATCTCCCAGTTGGCATTACAGACACTTAGAGGCAGAAGATGGTTTGCCGAAGTATTCTTAGCTGACGTTTAATAAACATGACGTAAATTTCAGCAGTTTTAAGCCGAGCTGTGCGTCTTTTCTATGATTACTGCAAGAAACACGTCCACAACTGATAGGTGGGCGGTTTACGTAGTTGGGAACAATTGTTGAGACCCTACTTAACGTTGTGAACAATCAATCAGAGAGTATCTGCAAGCGTCCCGATCTCGAATCCCTTCCCGATCCAGACCCCGATCACGCCGCGCAATCGGTTCAATTGTTCAACAATCACGTCACGCGAGGGCTTCGATTGTTCGATCGTCGATGAACCCCTGACAATTTGGCGCTCGAAATGCAAACTGTCTAGGAAGAAGATAGTTAATATAGTTAATATACCGCCCACATACGCTAGCTGGATTACAGTAAGAACTTACGTTTCTCCTATCGAACATTTCTTTAGTAGATTTTGCATATTTCAATTATACATTAAATAATTTTTGTTTGTTTGGATACACCCTTTTCATTGGTTGATTGATACTTCTAGCAGCGATTAACGAGTTCCCCGGGACACAAAATATACAGGTATGAGTTACAGGTTAAGGACAAATCAAAGCAAATCAAATTTATTTTGACACTACCCATCTCTAGAAAATAGATTCAGGGGTGTTTACAAACTATAAAAGTATAATACATTACATAAGTGAATCAAATATTACATGTATTATACAAGATACACCGATAAAACACACATTGGAATTATAGATTCAATATGTAAACCATGTGTATATATATATATACATATATATATATATATGTATATATATATATATATATATATAAATAATATATATATATATATGCATATATATATATAGTGCTGTGTTGGCGGGAAATCGTGGGCTCCGTTGATTGTGGATATCGGTGCAGAAATGTCGGAAACTACATGGAAGGATTGAAGAGATAGTTATTGTTATTACGAAAATATTATTCGTAAACTATATATATATATATATATATATATATATATATATATATATATATATATATTAAGAAACAGCTGGAGGTAAACGGTAGTCAGAGAAAGTGCAGTTGAGGAAGTTAGTCGTAGGCCATAGCCGAAGCTTCGGTGGGCGATAGTCGGGGGAAATCGAGTTTGTTGATGTGGTTAATGTCCCGCGTATTCTCAAGGGAGCTGAGTAACCGAAATAAACAAGGCAATCTAGCGTAAAGTGTAACGTTTGTGCACAGTAAACAGTCTTCGTAAAGTCTACACAGTGAATAGTGTAAACCTAGTTGACTAAACTATTTTGAATACCTAATTACATTATTTCATTATTATTATTAAATAAATTCTGATATGACGCCTTGCAAGTGGCAAGTCAAGGCAAAGCAACACTCGGTGTGCGTTGATTGCCACAGCTGGGTAGAGTTTGTCTTGTCCGGCTGTGGGAAGTCATTGGCAGATACTAAGGAAGAGGTATTCACCTTTCAGTGCGTGGGGTGTTAGAAGGTGGACTGTCTGCAGAAGGAGGTAGTTAGGTTGACAGATATTGTGAAGGGGATGGAAATGAGAATAAGCAAGGAGAAAGGTGGATTGGAGAGAGACGACAGGAAGGAGCTACTCTGAGGCAGTGACTTTATTCTGAGAAAGACAGTTAAGACACTAAGCGAGGGGGAGGACGTTGTTTGTTTACCGGGGGCTAGGATAGAACATGTGACTGAAAGGTTAGAGAATGTTTTTCACGGCATTACTAACAGAAACACAAATGCCCGTCAACTGACGGGATGCCTTTGGTAGTTGACAGTCGTGATAGTAGTATTTGCAAATGTCCGAAAACACACAGCATCGTTACATAAACACTACAATGCGCTCGCAGATACTGGTTCCAGTGAATGTCAAATTACGTTTTACGTATTATGCGCACATCCTAACAATTGATTTACTCCATAAAAGGTGAGAATATTGACACACGTGAGATATTTTGAAAAGATATAGGTCTTACGTCCTATTCATGGGGTCGTAGATTAATTTATGCAAGTTTTGCGCTCGAGAGTCAAGTCGCCTAAGAGGAAAACGGTAACATACCCGCATATTTACATAAAACATACATGCATACGTTTCCTCGGTTATAATTATATATCACTCTAAGTGCCCAGACTAGTTCGTAATTCCATTACAACTGGGTTGCATAAAACACACTCACACGCACAGTAATACACACGTACATACACACGCTCGCACGCACGCTAGAAGCACGCACATACACACACTCGCATACACTCACCCACATACTTACGAACGGACGAACGAACAGACAAACGAACGAACGAACGAACCAACAAAGGACCATTATAATCAAACAAACACGAGTGGACAATATATGTCATGTAATATTGAAGTCACGACAGTAATCTATTCCGAACTTGTCTGTTGTCAAGAGAATAAATTAACACGTGAAGTGGATCATTTTAATTTACGTGTACCCTGGCACACCTTAGCGGATTATTCTTAGGCTGCTTAAGTGACATCATCGTTAATATCAACGCTGCTTGACCTTGTATGAATTATTTATTATCTGTTGTCGAATCGGCAAAATGGTACATAGAAATCGTTTAATTTCAATAACGCACACAATGATGAAGTGTGTATTTTACTGACAGTAAAGGGTGTGTTATGTTGTGTTACTCAAAGCAATTTCAGTTATTTGTAAAACGTAAAACATATAGTAAAGGAGGTACGCAAAACACAATTGGTAGCCGCTCGATCAACCGACGGTTTCTTGTCCCCCTATCGTCTATTGCGTGTTGTGCTGGATAGCAGTGTTGTTTACGCGTTTTGAAAAAAACCATAAATTAAATTAATTTGTACACCAACCAATCATTTATATTTATTGGCTTAATTTTGGTAACACCTCAATATAAGCGGTGCAACACTTCCTGAATATGGATATGTTCTTAAAAATAACAACTCACTAATCCAGACATTGATGTTAGCCGCTAATCAATTGTTATTAATTCAGTGGGACTTGTTATAGGGTATGATAAATGGAAAAGAGGCAGCAGAATCCCAAGAGCTTGACAGAACAACAACTACAGAGCATGGAACGGGAACAAGCGTATGAACAGCATAAGAACTGAACAACGCGATCCACGACGGAAAGAGGTTCCTGCTACCCCTCAGCGTACAAATGCCTTTTCTGGTTAATCTGATGTGCAAAAAGGCTAGGTTTAGGGTTGTGGTTATGGTTAAGATTAGGTTATATGTTAGGTTTTGGTTGAACGTACTTTTGACGAGATTGTCATCAAGTTTTTACATGCATTTGTACGTGGAGGGATAGCAAACAGCCATCACCATCCATGACAGGCGACATCCATGGAGGAGAGGGTTCCATTCGGTGATATTAATTGAAAACCAGAATTAACTATCTGTTTGAGTCTTTACAGGTTGTAGGCATATTCAGACGGTGCCCAATTGCGATCGTCGTGTTTCTGCTTTGCCTTGACGTGGCCCTCAGCAGTACGTAACATTATACACATTTCACATAAAAACGTGTGTGAGTGTGTGCGCTTGCGTGTGCGCGTGCGCGTGCGCGTGCGCGTGCGCGTGGGTGTTCCTGTTCGTATGTATGTGCGCGTGCTTTTGATTATATACAATACAAAATATGTAGTTACTTGGTTTAATGAATAGTACAAAAAGTGTGCTTTTTGAGTAAATATACAGCAGAAATAGTAAGTGTAAATGTTTGCCAATATGTAAAGTCGAAACAAATCTGATAATTATTTTTTAAAGAATAAAAATCCTGAATGTATACCGAAATCTGAAACGATAGTAAACTAGCATCATTGAATGTAGAAGCATTGAATATAACTTTTGTTAGGTTTGGAGAAATAAAAAAACGCAGCATTAATATATAATATTTGTATTATATTAGTCATCATCATAGTTTATTGATGTCACATATACACAATCAGAATAATTGGTGTTACCGCATGTAAACGACTCTAAAATAACACATTATGTATTGCCAGTTGTCCACTGTATTTAGTGTTAGAGCCTCAAAAGACGTTACCTTATGTTATTTCAGAGAATCAACTTCCTGGGTGCTCGGGATCGTTAACAAATGTGGCGCTTGCAATAATAAAGTTCAGGATGACGAATCCCGTGTGTCAGTGCAGCGTCAGATGTCTGCGAACTGCTTCACGTTTAGACCTGAAATAAACCAGAAGAATGTATGTCTCTTGCAAGGTGGAACCCTCAACACCTGGCACCCACTGCAGGACAACAAATGTATCAACAAACTCACTCACACCACTAATGCAAAAATGTTATCTGTGGAAAACAAGTATCTTGCATGGTGGAACCCTCAACACCCGGCACCCACTGCAGGACAACAAATGTATCAACAAACTCACTCACACCACTAATGCAAAAATTTTATCTGTGGAAAACAAGTATCTTGCATGGTGGAACCCTCAACACCCGGCACCCACTGCAGGACAACAAATGTATCAACAAACTCACTCACACCACTAATGCAAACAATTTTATCAGTTGAAAACAAGTATCTCGCATGGTGGAACCCTCAACACCTGGCACCCACTGCAGGACAACAAATGTATCAACAAACTCACTCACACCACTAATGCAAACAATTTTATCTGTGGAAAACAAGTATCTCGCATGGTGGAACCCTCAACACCTGGCACCCACTGTAGGACAACAAATGTATCAACAAACTCACTCACACCACTAATGCAAAAAATGTTATCTGTGGAAAACAAGTATCTCGCATGTTGGAACCCTCAACACCTGGCACCCACTGTAGGACAACAACTGTATCAACAAACTCACTCACACCACTAATGCAAAAAATGTTATCTGTGGAAAACAAGTTTGCATCATAGTACATTTCGAGACTATTGGCTCGGCCGAAGTGCAGTTAAAAGGTACGGCGAACTACACCAAAGCCTCTTAAATAATCCGTTGTAACAAGGAATGTTGTCACTGCAGTTCTGTCACCAATATCTCAGTCACTTCTGTCTTGTCACGTTTCTATTTAATCTTCCGTTTTGTCACCGTTGTCTTTTTATTAAATTATTTGTATTAAGTCATCACCGATGTGGCGCCAGCTATGGTGCCAGTGATGAAATACAACCTTCCTTGTCACTCATGCCATATTAACGCTCATTTAATCTTGATATTGTGTTACCGGTGTTTTATCATCGTTGTCGTCTTCCTATTTTCATGGCTGTCCTGTTTCCGTTGCCTTCAGAATCGTCTTCATGTTTTCAACTAAAGCAAGCAGGTATGGAACACTTACCATAAGTTGTATGCAAGTAAAAAAAATCGCCTACTATGGCAACAACGACAACAACCAAGAAAACGTCAACAACGACGAAACCACCAACAACTGCTGCTCTTACAACAACATCGACCAAGAGAACGACAACAACAAAAAACCTACAACAACAACTACTACCACTCCTACTATAACAACGACAATAACAACAAATCCAACAAACATTACTACTATGACTACAACTACTACTATCCCTACAACAACGACGACAAAGAGAACAACAACAACAAAACCAATATTAACATCAACAACAACTGCTACTACTACTCCAACAATTACAACTACATATCCTACAACAACGACGACGGAGAGAACTACAACAACCAACAAATCAACAACAACAATGACACAGAAAACAACAACAACGAAAATAGCAACAACAAGTACTGCTCCTACTACAGAAACGGCCAAGAAAACTACAACAACCGAGAATCTCGCAACAACTCAATATCAATCTAATGCAACCGCATCTGATATATCTACTACAGCTGCCACAAAGACCGATGACTCGAGGACCACGAAAGGAGACGTCTTTGTACGTGGAACGACGCCGTTGAAGCTTGTAGCAAACCAAACTACAACAACTAAGCGTGTGGAAATCACCGACAATACTTCGTATTCGGACGATGTCGATGTAAACTTGAGAAGTACTGCAACTTCTACGAGCAATAACTTTGTACCATCGGAGGAAGAAAAGAGCAATAAAGTAGCATCCGTTACCACTAATAGGACACAAGTTTATGTGGCCACAAAGACCCCGTCATCCCATGTGACGTTACAAAGTTTCAACCCCCAAGGTGATGTCAGGTGAGTTGGTGTAGTTACTCCTTTCCGGAGTTAGTCACGGGTGGTAATTATTAGCAGGAAGTTCACCGAATCAGTTATACTGTGCCCCACTACGTGGTCAGTAGTGTGGGAATCATACCACTTCATAGGTATTTGCTGGTAGTGACGCTTACCTCCACAGTAAGTGGCAATAGTCGCTTTTGTTCCAAAAATAAATTGTATGCAATATTTACAAATTCAAACGACATGGTTTATACGATCAGCATATTTATTATAATATTGAGTAATGCAGAACATTATTAAAATAGGATCAGACAGCTACATTTTAAAGTGGAGTTGAGTCGTGTTATTTTAAGTCGATTTTGTTCTTTTGATAGGTTCCATTGCTGGAATTGGCGCCGTCCTGCTACTGACCAGTTGTTTAGTTTTCATCGTCGTCGTAATCAACGGGTGAGAGTTCGAGTATTTGTTTCTTCGTCATATCATAAATGGCTGCCACTGTCGATCACAACGCGCGTCTCTCTCTCTCTCTCTCTCTCTCTCTCTCTCTCTCTCTCTCTCTCTCTCTCTCTCTCTCTCTCTCTCTCTCTCTCTCTCTCTCTCTCTCACTCTCTCTCTCCCATCTCTCTCTCCATTGGTTACATTACTATGTTGCTTGCATCGCGGATATTTAGGTTGAGTTCACATTAAATGTCCACGTACTCACGATTTACTTATGTTTATAGTTATTATGATGTGCTTATAACAAAAGCAAAACATTCAATTGTTACTCAGTTGATACGCCTCTCCCACATTTGTTGTTTACGGCGCGATACAGGTTGCCCATAACATATCTGTCCACCCACAATGTACACCCACATCTAGATTTCGATGACTGTGTAGTTGAATGAATTGAGGCAAGGTGGGGTAAACAATATCGCCCACGTTTCGAAACGGCAATAGCTGGACTTGAATCCTTAGCATCTTACTTGACAGCCCGACTTTCTAAAACATACACACACACACATAAACACACACACGCACACACACCCACAAACACAAACACATAAAATAACAGACAGCATGAAACACTCGTATTACAAGCGTGTAACGAGGCGATGTCACGTTAATTTTGTGACACGGACATGACCAGAGGTAGACGATGGAGACTATAGTCGGGGACTTCTGCCATTGTGATACGTACAGTGCTTGGAAGACACAAACCGTAACGAACAACTACATGTAGCGAACATAGTTTTGGAACTGTGATTAACTTATGAATACATGATAATATAATATATATATTTATATATCATAACTAATCAAATGGAAAAACTGTTCTCGGAGAGAAAAATGTATAGTAAACACAACACACACACACGCACGCACACGCACCCACCCACACGCACGCACGCACGCACACACAAACACACAAACACGTGTAATCTGCCAAGCAAGCGCCACCGTTGCTAACTCTCTGTTCGCTGCTTGATTGTGGGTATCATGGAGACGCTCTGCGAGAGCGCTATCGTACGGTTGCGAGCTCCGTCCAAGAGGATCATACGCGTGTTACATTCTTCCAAAATATTTCTATGCCAACGCTGAAAAATAAAGATAGCTGTCATATTTAAGACGAGTCTCAAAGGTCAGGTTGGAAGTAGTTCGGTCACCCGTGGCAGATATGAAGCTGGAAGGAGCTCGCGACCGGAAACGAGTCACTGTTTGGAGACTGGCAACCAATTTGTTAGCTCGCGTAGCTACATTGTGCATGACGCCATAGAGATTACAGAAATTCAGAGAGATAAATAATGATCTAAGAATATGCTTCATCGACTATTCCAAGGCTTTCGACAGTGTGAATCATCAGATGATGTGGTACACGCTCAAGGACAAGAACTTCCACCCAAAGATAATCGCCCTCTTGAAATCACTTTATAGCAACCAACAAGCAGTGGTAAAACTGGAAAACACAACTACAGAAACTGTTTTCAGTGGGAAAAGGAGTAAGACAAGGATGTTTTTATGTAACAGATATATTGCATTTACAGGAATTGAAATTGTATTATAAATATGTGTACATGACATTACCAGCATATTTACAAAACTTACCATTTACGCTAAATAAAAATGTTCACAACATTAATACACGAATACATGACAACATCCACACAAATAGGGCAAAACGTGAATTTGCCAAACGATGTATTAGGTTTGATATTCCATTCCTAATAAACAATACTGCACTTCACATAAGGAACAACATTTTAACACATAGCTTACAAGTATTTTTTAGTTATGCCAAAATATGTTTTCTACAACTTTACAGAATATAGTGTTCTTTGCCAAATTGTTATATATGTGGACATTATTAATAATCAATAAATAATCATATCTTGTTTTAAATTTATTACCTCTGTTAATTTACGTACACAACGTACTGTTATTAATATGTCTGATGTAGTTGTAATTATCTGCTAGTTTTCAAGTTTTTTTTAGATTTCGACATCAATTATTGGTATTATAATTCAAATTCTTGTGTAACATTGTTATTTGAACACATATTCAGTATTTTCTAATTGAGCTGTAAATAATTCTGGTTTTTGAAAATTGTACCATTTTGTTTTTATATGTGGGTCAAATAAATACTTCCGTTTCCGATTTACCCTATATTCGTTTTATCGTCTCGTGGTACTTGTTAGAGCAAGTGTTTCCATATAATATAAGGGTTTCCACTGCGATGATATCACTGCGATGATATCACAATGTCAAACATAATTACATAGCACCGCTAGATGTAGATGTATGCTAGATGTAGACGTATATTCTGTTTCAGGCGACGACGAAAACGCATCCGCGAAATGAGTAAACGCCACGAAAGATTCATTACTGGTCAGAATTGTGCAAGCGAGTCTACATGCAATGTGACAATGCCTCGCTAATCAGGAGATATGGACGCCATCTGACGTAATGAAGTAATATCATGTATTACGTATTTAGCGTATCGCGTAAGTAGCCAATTATGTTTAACGATAATGTTGTGGTTTATTGTTTTGTTGCAAATGTTGCACGTGTGAATACAATATTTGTTGGACATTATGCATATAATGAATAATTTTGACGGAACTATTATGATGGACGTGTTTTGCTCCAAGTGATTACCACATAGTTATAAATATATATTACTCCTAACAGTAAGTAGGGTTATGGTTTGCTTGTTTTGTTGTAGGTTATTACAAATATAAAATCTCTTTATGCATGTACCGACTGCTTAATAGTAGTGTCATGTTTGTTGTAGATTATATCTTGTTGAGGGTGTTTAAATTACACTTTAAAGGAATTGTAGTATGATTTGTCTCGTGTGATATTTAATTCTATTTATTGGTTTTGTGTTAATTTATATCTATGTTAGTTTATATTAATGTATATCTTACATGCGTATGGATGTAGTATTACTGAATAAAGTATTGTGCCGAAATTAAGATTTTTTCTTTGAAATGTAAAACGTAATTTTTAATATAAACTTAAGATATCCACGTATTTTAATAATACCCAATACCTGTTCAGACTTTTACAACATAAACACACGCAAACACATATCTTACGTCATCGCATTGTGTGTGAGTGTGTTTTGTGTGTGCGAGTGTGCGTGTGTGCGTGTGTGCGTGTGTGCGTGTGTGCGTGTGTGCGTGTGTGCGTGTGTGCGTGTGTGCGTGTGTGCGTGTGTGCGTGTGTGCGTGTGTGCGTGTGTGCGTGTGTGCGTGTGTGCGTGTGTGCGTGTGTGCGTGTGTGCGTGTGTGCGTGTTGTGTAAGTGAGTGTATGTGTGTGGCACAAATCTTATTAATAATTCTCCTCTTCTCAAAATGCCGACTCGTCGAACGCAATAAACCATTTACGATTACAGTTTGCGCTTTTTCAAAGCACAAACGTCCTACAACATTGAAGGAAAAACAAAACAAAGCAAAATATGAGCAATATTCGTCTATCTACGCATCAGTACAATGAATACTATACATACAACAACACATTTATTAATAGAGGTAGTTTCTTCATGTTTCTAATTTATATTCCCAAATAATTGAATTGAATAAATCCCCAACATAGAATCGACATACGCATGTCGCGTAAGTTCAGTAATGTGCATGTGATTCGTTCGAGTAAATTAGTCCTGTAATGTCTACGTAAGACCCACTTTAATTGTCGCTAGATGGCATCACTGCGTTACATATGCAGGTAAAACTGCAGTCGGCTACAGTCCAGCTGCAGTGCGACAGGCTTGGCATTTACAGCTTACAGTTGGTTGTTCTTTTGTGTTTAGTTAGTACTGCGTTGTAGTGCAGTGGTGCAGTGGCTAGACCTTTGTACTCTCGACCGAGAGAATCCGGGTTCGAATAGTTTGCTGCAGTGTTGAGCCTTGGGCAAGTTCGTTCATTCTACATTGCTCCAGTTCACTCATCTGAATGAATGACTACCTGGCTATAGCGTGGGTGGATGCTTCCCAGAGAAGATAGATTGTAGTTCGATTGAACAGGTCTGCCAGGGTGTAAAGTGTAAAGCGCTTTGAGCAGACCTGAGGACTGGATGCTGCGCAATATAAGAACTTACCTTTACTTTTGATCACTTTTTTAAAAATAAATTGATGTGTCAACCAAACGAATATTATCAAAGTGTACATAACAAACGTCCAATCTAGAAACTAATGTGTTTTGTTTTCGTGGTTGGCATGGGTGACCTGGTTTGGAAGAGAACACCAACATGTAATATTCACAGATTGATTTACGCGGCATGTATGATAATTTATATTCAAACATTCAATTTAAACTGCGCACATGACGTATATTGGAAAAGTTCCTTTTATAAATAAATAATCATGTACACAGCACTTAAATTATTGCACAACATTTGTGTACACTGTAGATGTTTACAAACATGTCAACACCAGATGGGTTGTTAAGAAAGACACACAAATCCCCTTTAGCTACTTGTCTGCAGGAAAATGTGCTAGTAACAGAGGAGCTTCAAGATCATTCTGCAACAGTTGTTGATGGCATGAATCTTGTCCAGCGAGGAAAAGGTGATCAAACTACTTTTGGTGAGGTAGCTAAATCAGTCCTGTCTATAGCACCGAGGGATGGATGTCAGAGTAAAAGCGGTGATGTTATGTTTGAGACATGCAAGGAACTCTCTATCAATAACAGTGAACTATCAGTACGAGGGTAAGCGCATGGACATAGGCTACATAGTATTACATCCTCACACAGTGTTAGACAGTGGAGGAACTTTCTGAGCCAAGTCAATAACCAGTCTGTTCACTTTCCTGGTCAACGAATGGAAGAAGGCCGAATACACGGAGCAGTTACAGGACAATATGTTCTTTGCTACCGTTGAAGACAAATGCTACAAGATTACTCCTGAAGGCAGCGAGGAGGTTCCAGCTCTACGGTGTACGCAAGAGGAAGCCGATGGACGTTTACTGCTGCATGCAGCCCATGCTGCCAGAGAGGGCTATAAAGCCGTCGTAATCAGCTCAGAAAACACAGATATATTCATCATGTGCCTGGCTCTCAACGAGAACTTTAGAGCCACGTTGTTCCAGAAATGTGGTACTAGAACCCGAACAAGAATCCTTCGTATTATAAAAATAACAGCTACTGTGGGCATATATGCTCTCATTGGATTGCTCGCATACACTGGACTAGCAACAAAGAATCACACGACTCATTCAGGATGCTGGGCCAGGAATGGGATCTCTCTCCAGATCTCATGGACAAACTAGAGGCATTTACATGACTTCTTTACGCACCAAAATCTTCTGCTGTAAACGTCAATGATCTGAGATACCATTTGTTCTGTGCAAAGAAAGGTGAGATAGAGTCACCAACTGCCACCATGCAGAGACTGTTTATTGAAACATGCACAACGCGCAAACTACCAGGCTGCAATATGGAGAAGATGTTTGGAGTAGGACCCAAGGACTCGGACCCCAGTTGGCAGAGGGTGGAAGCTGGAAAGAGAAGATGGGACTAAGCAGCTGGTCGTACACTGGATGGAAGGTCATCCATCACCCGAGGCCGTGTTGGATCTACTAGCATGTAGTTGTCCCAGGAAGTGTTAACTGCCAAAGTGTGTCTGCTTGTCAAATGGATTAAGTTGTACTGATATGTGATATATTTTCACATGTGTGTGACTCACGACACTTCAGCCATATTATGTACAACTATCATACCCATAAGGTGTCTAATAAATATTGTATAATTGTTTCTGCGGGACCACCCCTTCAGCAGTTTCCATAGAAAAATAGTTTTCACAGAAATGAGGAAAGGATTAAAAAGAGTGATTTCACACAAAAGAATGTATGTACTGCAATGCTATCACATATTTTCCATATCTAGGGATGTAAGCTAACATTCTAGTGCAATAGGAACCTCGAATTAGGATACTTGTGGTTATTAGCCTGAATTTAAAGTGTTTTTTTGTTGAACAACTGAATGCCCTGGATTGCATTTTGTATATAAAATACCACAACATCCACAATTCTCAAGATATGAAAATAATGTTTATATATGTGGAAAGCATGACATTTATTTCACATTGTTTCCAATTTTCATACTACTGGGATGTATAGTAAATATTCCATAGTAATTTGTGTATGGGTCCCCCATTAGCAATTTCATAGAAAACCTGTTGTCGTGGATATGGGGATAACAATAAAAAGAGTGATTTCTCACAGAAAGCTGGGAGTGCTGCAAAGCTATCACCTATTTTCCATCTTTAGGGATGTAGGCCTAACCAAAAATCACTATGAGCATTCGTCCCTAAAAATGTACCGGTTACCAAAATTGTGGGTCCTGGCTCAAGGCCTAACTAAAGCATATACCTTTACAAATACACGTACATAGAAGCATACATGCGTTCACAAATATACCTACACACAAGCATACATACATACATAAATACATGCATACATGCACACACGCACACATGCATTCATACATACATACATGGATACATATATACATACATGCATGCATACATAATACATACATGCATACATGTACACATGCATGCACGCATACGTGCATACATACGTACATACATACATACATACATACATACATACATACATACATACATACATACATACATACATACATACACACATGCACACATATATACAAAATACTTACATACATATCGATGGTGTTTCGATGAAACGTCGTAAGTAAAACAAGTTTGTTTTGCAGGATACCAAAACAAATGTTTCTTTTCCTGATCTTTACAGGCATTATAGGTATCCATATAGGCCATCTTGCGTAACTTATACTTGGAATATCCCTTATGTTACACGAAAAGAAGCAACATGTTTTTCTATTACAGTTTTATGTTAACAAATATTAATTTGCCAAGGAGGTTTCTGCAGAACATCATTGACATAATGTGTTGTCTATCAGCGGCTGGATGCAGACGTATATGCTGCAGTATAGTCACGTTTGTTGATCGCGTCCGCCGACACAAACAGTTTCAGTTAGCGGCGAATGGCGAGTAGCCACTCTGTTCGACGTCCGTACTAAATGTGAAGGTGCAACAACTGGTGGTGACGCGACACGTACACGTCTTTGACGCAGTTGTCGGCATCGAGAGAAATTTTTTTCTGACATTTTAATTGTCCAGAACATAATGAGTGTTTTATGGCTGAAATAAACACAGTTGTGTAACTACTGTGTAGCATTGAAAATTTTACTGATAAATGATTTATAATATTTAAGCTAGTTTATCTTTTTTATTGTTAATTTTTTTTACAATCAGATACAGTAATAGTCCTTTTATATTTTTCTCGAGATGTTTCAAAGGTTTTCCGGTGTAACGAGCCGAGTTTTGTCCGGTGTAAGGAGTAGGTCCATACCAAAATAGGCGTTGCATCTACGCTTTTTTGTGCTAATAATACTTTTAATTGTAACCTCTTAAATGTTATTTTATATAGAATAAACATAGAAGTAATTACTTGCGCTGTTGTTTACAGGAATAAAATAACAAGAATAGGAAAATATAGAATGTTAAATTCACAGCATTATGTCATACACCAGGCACGACAACACAACTGATGGTAAAACGTCAAAGGGTTAGGTCAAGTTGCACGCGCACTCGCATTACGTTAATACAATTTGTTGGCAAGGGGATACTTTCGATCCGTTACACCGCTATTTTAATCAGATTATTACGTCAGACGGCGGAATAGTCAGATAAAGATAACTCTTAAAACCGTCGAAGTATCACGAGAGAAAGGTAAACTTGACTGTAAAAAAATGTAAACGATTTGAACTGTGCAGCCTGATGAACCTCTAATTCACGCATCGAATTAATTATGTAATTAATTATATCAAATAAACGTTGCCCAACTAACAAATTGACTGCACTGCCGTTAGCACTTTTTACACGTTCTATGTTTACTTGCAAGTTGTGTCATGTGTTTTACGTAAACAAAACTACGTTATGGCAAAATGTTCGGTGATATTACATACATGGAAGAAACAACACTGCGACCACTTCCAAGCAAAGGAGGAACAAAACGACCCACTCCGTCATGTTTGTGAGTTCTATTAACGACAACTTTATATAAGGGCAACACTAATAACAACATTATTGCCAATAACAATATATATTATTTTATTGCTTGAAACATATGTATTACACTACCACACATTAAAGCTACGATTTCATATGTACAGAAACGACATGCAGAATGGGAAATATCTCTGTAGAGACGTCATATCTGGGAATTTCCTATCCAATTCCTGTGCGGATAAAATGAGATTCGAATCGCTACATGAATTAATTAATTTGTGTTTCAACAACAAACATGTATAACAATAATAGCGATTATTTCATTATACAAATGTACAATTGTTAAAAACGGCAAGAGGAAGTGTAATGCTTATTATTACATGGAACGATTCAATTTTCCATACCCGCATGCGCGTGGAACAGCGCATCCGCACATCTATTGATTTCCAGTGATCTCTCTCCCTCCCCTCATTTCCTCGCCCGTTCCTCCCCCTCTCTCTATTTATATGTATGTATATATATATATATATATTTACAATATATATATATATATATTATATTATATATATATAAATTAATTGTTTTACCGAATACCGCATCCGCATGCCGTTTTCGTAAATATGGAATCACAGCTTAAGTTATGCCTCGATATTACGTATCCCCTGTCTTTGTCTTATCCAGTTTTCATGGAAACGACATCCCTTATAAAACGCTGCATTTAGCAAATCGACATCTAAGCGAATCATTCTCGCCACGTACCTGTATAGATTTAGGATGCGACACAAGCTATTACACAAGTGTTCAGTAATAGCTGTTACAGTGTAGATAGTGTTTCTTCAAAGTCCTGCAACTCTCTGACACAAGCAAGGCTGCTCGTTCATACGTAAACACGCATTTAAATAATAACTTATATTTAGAAACACCGCTTGTTTGCGACATTAACATGATTAATTAAGTTGGCAGGATTGGCCGCTGCATAATATTAGCTGGAGCAAAGGAAGCTGTTGAATATGGTGGGCTGGGGGGGGGGGGCTAAGAGCATAGAGGGTGTTGGATAAGAGCATATGGGGCAAACATGCTCTGGTCTCCCTAGCATGCTCATACTTCCCCAACCAATATATTGGAGGATTACCTCGGTTCATTAAATTTGAACTGAACAATTACCCGACTTACTCTGATACAACATCGTACGTGTGCGTATGCGTGTGCGTTTGGGTGTGGGTATTTGTGTGTATGTGCGTGCGTGTGTGTGTGTGAGTGTGTGTATGTGCGTGTGTGTGTGTGTGTCTGTGTGCATGTGTTTGCGCGCGTGCGTGTGTGCGCGTGTATGTGTATGTGAGTGTGTGTGTGTACGTGCGTGTGTTTGTGTGCGTGTGTTTGCGCGCGTGTATGTGTGTGTGTGTAGGTGTGTGGCTGTGTGTGTGTGTGTGTGTGTGTGTTTGAGTAAAATGGAAAGGACATTTTATGTCGATTTACTTATTTACTTTTTATCACATATCGAAAAACTGTCTTCCACGAAGTATGACTATCGGTTGTTAGTTGCCCGTATTTTGGATTTTTTGGGGAGATAAATGCTGATTGCTTACGGGATAGCATACGTCCATGTACCAAGGTTAACGGATATTCCCGGAATTAGAAACCATTTCTACGCTTGTCTTTATTGGTATCAATATAAAACGCCCAGTACTCATACATGTTGACTCATAAGGTAAACCTAATTTCACAAAATTTATTTATAATCGGCTTAACTGTTCAATACTATTAATCCAGGCACGCTAATTCTGTGATAGCAATATCACAAATATATATTTGCATCTCTAGTTAGTAGCATCTGCATCAATAATTCTCTAAGGATTTTCCATAACCTATCAAAAGAATTGTCTTGTAATGTTATTACCGTTATAAGTATTAGTCCGCATACTCACACACACACACACACACACACACACACACACACACACACACACACACACACACACACACACACACACACACACACACACACACACACACACACACACACACACACACACACACACACACACACACACACACACACACACACACACACACACACACACACACACACACACACACACACACACACACACACACACACACACACACACACACACACACACACACACACACACACACACACACACGCACACACGCACGCACGCACGCACGCACGCACGCACACATACATACACACGCACGAACGCATGCACGCACGCACATACGTAATCCAGGTACGCTAATTCTGTAATAGCAATATCACAAATACACAATTGTATCTCTAGTTAGTAGCATCTGCATCAATAATTCTCTAAGGATTTTATATAACCTGTCAACATAATTGTCTTGCAAAGTATTAGTCACACACACACACACACACACACACACACACACACACACACACACACACACACACACACACACACACACACACACACACACACACACACACACACACACACACACACACACACACACACACACACACACACACACACACACACACACACACACACACACACACACACACACACACACACACACACACACACACACACACACACACACACACACACACACACACACACACACACCCACACACACACACACACACACACACACTGTCTTGTCTGGTGTACCACAAGGTTCACAAATTGGACCACTTCTGTTTATCTTGTATATTAACGATCTTACTATTCTTGTTGATTCATGTGAAATGTCGTTGTATGCTGATGATTCCAAATTTTTGTCTCAAGAAATTACATCGGTCACCGAGTGTCAGTTGGTGCAGAAGGATCTGGACAGTGTATGTCTTTGGTGTGAGACATGGCACCTTAAACTTAACGTTGAGAAATGCTGCATAATGTCATTCACTAACAAGAAGAAACGTATATCCTATGACTACACGATTTTAAGCCCGTCTCTGCCCAAGGTCACCGCTGTCAAAGATCTCGGTATCACATTGACCAACAGTTTGACTTTTAAAGATCATATTAATCGTTGTGTTTGTAAAGCTTTTAAGATGAGTGGTTTTATTAAGCGCGTTTGCACAACATGTACCGATGTACATACTTTGCGATCCTTGTATCTATCTGTAGTCAGAAGCCAGTTGGAGTATTGCCATCATTTTAGACTACCTTCCCTTCAACATCAAGTTGCAGATCTTATGTTTTTACACACAAGTGTGTGCACTCCCAACTAGACTCGACGTATCTGGTAGGGGCTATCCAATTTCACTGTCCTTCACGATCTCCACGAAACTACATCGCTTTTACAGTTTCCAATAGCAGAATCAACATTAGAAAACACTGTGTTTTGAATAGATGTATGACTACTTTCAACACATTGCATTTAAATAATCCACCGTGTGATATATATTCAGGAGCTGAACCATTTAGATCCTCAATTCAAAGACATTTCTATGTATAACATATGTTTGCCTGGTATATCTGATGTTGATATTGTGTGGTTTTTATGTCCTTATTGTTCTTATTGTTTTTATTATTATATTATTGTTTTATTATTTATATGTATTGTTTCAGTTATCAGTCCTGTTATTGGGTCCACTGGACCTGTTGGAAACTGAATAAATACAATACACACACACGTACGCACGCACGCACGCACACACACACACACACACACACACACACACAGTCCTCCGTGTGTCCATTACGACCAGGCAACTGTTCTTTTTTGCCGAGCAGCAACCATTAGTATCTGGGTAGTTTGCCAGCGGATGAGGGACAGTGTAAATGTAATGGATATGTAAATGCAAACGGTATGCCTGGTTACTTTTTCTAACTAACTAAAGTTGTAAAATGACAGTCAATGTGTGTTATCTCCTGCACGAGATATGTTCTTGGTTTTACGGTTCTGTTGCAGACGCGTTTGTGGAATTCTATAGCCAGCGGCGTATCTCTTTTGCGTCGTTCTTACACCAGGGCCCGAGGTTAAGCCGTACTCGGTGCTCAGAATTTCATGCTCAAGCCTCGCTTTCACGTCATGCTCATACTCACGGAGGTTATAAAACTTTCTGAGCACGAAATCGTTCTCAGACTTGAGCATAAAACGTCTAAATTCTGAGTATGCTACGGACCTTACTCAAACAAACAAAGATGGCAGCTCACGTAAAAATTTGTCGAATTCGTTGTCCAAGTTCGATGTTTACGAGAAGACAGCAGCTGGATATCAGCTTCCGAGATGTAATCATTCCATTTGAAGAAGTGGTTCCACACGAAATTAGCGAAAGATTTCGTTTTATGCTTCAAACTGCACTGTTTACTGAACATTGTGCGTCTAAAACGAGGCTGGTGGCGCGAACAGGAAAATGTTAAATCATCCTCTATTAATGTTATTATTTTACTTGTTTTTAATTTGATTTATATTACGGTAAGGTGTTCGATAAGTGCTATTAGTTGGCGTCCTGTGACCAACACAAATACAAAAAAAACACCCATTTCTTTCTAAAACGAACATTATTTATCAAGACACTGTATTATCGCTCAATAAACAACTGATAACCAAGGCACCTATGATCCGTTAATCTACATGCAAATCGGTTAAAATACACTGAGACTGGTACATAAACATAGGAATTAGTTATACTCCTATCTTAGTATAAGTTTAAAATATTTAAAAAAAAAAAAAAAAATTCCTGGCTTGGGTTTGCTTAACATGGCCTCATAAATGGTGCTGCTCATTGTGTGCCCAGTGTAGGCCCTGGGACGAAGACTCTACATTTCCATTTCAAGTCTTTCTTCTACACTATCTACTATTTTGCTTGTGTCCTTTAGCACATAGCACTTCCTGACTAACAGAAATACTAGGTTTTACATTTACAGGATGTTTTACCTGAGTGTTGTTTTTCTCATGGTTGTATTTGTAGAGATTAAAAATAGTACGAATGACTGTTATGTAACTTCACATGAAATTTCTGTAAACACATCAGGATCGATTTCTCCCATCAAGGCATTGTCCATCAACTTGCTGCATAAACCAAGGATGTCCAGAGCAAACCCCCAAAAATGTCCATCTATGCTATATCGTCTTGTACTGGCAAACGACATTGAATTAAATCCCGGCCCCAGAGCACCCAAGTACTCTTGTGGTGTTTGCCAAAAAAGAGTAACGTGGAAACAGAAAGCAATTTGTAATACTTGGTTCCACACGCAATGTGAAAATGTCAGAGACACAATATATGAAACGATGCAAAACACCAACACATCATGGAATTGCCTAAAATGTGGAATGCCTAATTTCAGTAGTACCCTTTTCAATTATGACGACATTGAACTTTCTGAAAATATATATCAACACATCTCTCAATCAAATTATGACTCCATTCAGCTCCCTACAACACTAGCAGGATTAGGACCTCCACTACATACATCATCTCCTTCGAATGAAAGGAAACAGCACAATTACCGTCTTACTCCTAACACTAAAAAAACATTGAGAATCATCAACCTAAATTGTCAATCACTAAAAAACAAGAAGGCAGAATTTCTTTCACTCATTGATAGCTCCAAACCAGACACAATTATTGGCACTGAATCCTGGCTTATTTTATATTTTGAATTGTCTTGTACCATGTTGGTTCCATCGTGCACAGTGAGGTACGTTCCTTTAGCATTATTTTATCGATGTTCCTCTGCGCATTTCACCACAGAATAACAACATGTCATACAATGCCAATGAATGGTACATTGATACAAAATAACATAACTAATACAGCGTGACCAATCTGGCAATCATGTTACTAATGATTTTACGATATTTTATCTTTTGAATTGTCTTGTACCATGTTGGTTCCATCGTGCACAGTGAGGGACGTTCCTTTAGCATTATTTTATCGATGTTCCTCTGCGCATTTCACCACAGAATAACAACATGTCACAACGGCGAAGATCTTCGCCTGTCATCGTTTTATAATCGGAAGTTGTTTATAAATACATGTAGGTTTGTTATCTTCGTCAACGAGAGAGTTCCATCTGGCCGCTTGTGTATTTGAATAAAACAGCGTCATTGCGTCTAAGGAGCTCTTTCTTTCGCTCTCGTCCTCAAGACGGCGTACTCAGTTGAGCACGTACTCAAGACGTTTTATAACCACCGTGAGCACGGATTCTTCGGTGAGCATGAAATCTGAGCATGAGTCTGAGCATGGAGTTGAGCATGAGCACTGAGTACGCTTTATAACCTCGGGCCCAGGGCACGTTTCAATAAAACGCAAATGCCCAAATGCAAGATCCAACACGTTTAAAGAAAAAGTTGCGGGTAGAACAATTACAAATTTCTCGAAATAATAATGACCTTTCATATTCTCTCGCTATTTTACATTTTGTCACCGTATGTGGTTTGCGCGCGTGCGCTCCCGTGTAAGTGTGTGTGTGTGTGTGCGCGCGCGCGCTCGCGCATTGTGCGTAAGTGCATGTGTGCGTATATGTGAGTGTGTTTGCGTGTGTGCAAGTGGGTGTATGTGTGTATGTGTGTTAGTGTATGTGTGCGAATGTGTGTCCGTGCGTATGTTAGCGTGCGCGTAGTGAGTGGTCTGTGATGTGTGGTGTGTGTGTGTGTGTGTGCGTGGTGCGTGGTGTGTGGTGCGTGGTGCGTGGTGCGTGGTGCGTGGTGCGTGGTGCGTGGTGCGTGGTGCGTGGTGCGTGGTGCGTGGTGCGTGGTGCGTGGTGCCTGGTGCCTGGTGTATACGTGATGGTGTACAGGCTTCACCATCACCATCATCATCATCATCATTGTGCAGCCGTAGTGTCCCGTGGTTGGGCGAAGACCTCACCATGTCGTTTCCAAATCTGCCTGTCTTGCTCTATCCCCTGCCAGATGGTGCCCTTCCAGACTCGTCTAATTCGTCTCTCCACCGTCTCGACGGTCTTCATCTAGATCGTTTCCCTTCGTAAGGTCTCCAGGTTGTGATACGCGATGTCCATCGATTAACTGCTGGTCTGCTGATTTGCCCTGCCATGTCCACATCTGGCTTTCGATTTGTTCTATCACGTCTATGACTTTGTCTTCTCCCTTATCCAGATGTTTGCTTTTCTTTCCCGATATGTGATGTTTAACATAATTCTTTGTTTGTGCGGCTGCTAGCTTGTTCTTTGCCTGGATGGTGAGTGTCCATGCTTCCGCGCCGTATGTCATCGCTGGAAGTACGCATGAGTTGTAGACTTGTCTCTTCAAGCAGGTTCCAAAGTTACTCTATGAATCTTTTTGTCTTGTTTTTTTGTCACTGATATTGTATCGCTGTCTCATATATGCGTAGCTTTCAACGTTCTCTATCTGCGTGGTGTTGATATATATATATATATATATATATATATTGGTGTGTCATAATCTACCATCACTATTGTCTTCGAAATGTTCATCTTCAAAGCTTGCTTTTCACTTTCATCAGCTACCTTCTGCAACGTTTTTTTGTAGTTCTTGTGGTGTAGTAGCGCATATGAGTATGTCGTCGGCGAAGTGAAGATAACTGAGATATTCTCCGTCTATTCTCAAGCGTCTGGTATCTCAGGTCAGTCTTCGGAATATGTTTTCAAGTGTTGGCGTAAACAGCTTGGGCGATATGGTATCACCCTGTCGTACTCCTCTCTTAATGTTGATCTTTTTGCTCTTTTTGTGTAGGTGGACTGTCACCGAGCTGGTGGTATAGATGTCTATCGGGAGTTCGATGTACACGTATCCCATCCCCTGTTCCCAAAGGGAGGTCAGTATTGCTTGAGTTTGCACCGAGTCGAAAGCCTTCTCATAGTCGACGAAAGCGATACAGAGCGGGATATTATATTCTCGGCACTTCTCTTTCAGTAGGTTTACGACGTATATGTGGTCTGTCGTTGAGTACTTGCTTCTGAATCCTGCCTGCTCTCGTGGTTGGTTTTCGTCGAGTGTCATTTCTAGCCAATTCATTAGTATCATTGGGAGTAATTTGTAGATGTTTGATAACATACATATTGGTATGTAGTTCTTTAAGTCTTTCGTATTTCCCTTCTTGAAGATTATTATTATGTTTGCATTATTCCATGCGGTGGGTGTTTGTCTTTCTGATAACCATTTAGTATATAGCTTAGCCACTGTCTTTAATATTGTATCTTCTCCTGCTTTTAACTTATCAGTGCGTACAAGGTTTACGTAGCCTGATGTCTTCCCATTCTTCATATCTCTGCTTCCACCTCCCGTGATGTTATCTCTGGTAGCTCTTTCGGGCCGGTGTGAAGTGTGTTACTCTGTTCACTGTCGTATAGCTCTGTGTAAAATTCCTCTATTCGTTCCATGATCATATCTTGGTCTTGTATTTCTCTACCCTGTTTGTCAAGAAGTGTAATCAGTCTATATCTGCCTAGTGCATGTGTTTTTCTGGCTTTCCTCAGGCTCTTTTATGTCATAATCATTTCTCGTATTATATCTTGCTTGTATTCCTGATGTCCTCCTTTTTTATGGTCTTGTATATTTCTGCGTACTCGATTTGTTTTTTGTCGCTGTCGCCTTTATTCACCATTTATCGTCGTTTCTTCATCAGTGCTCCTGTCGGGGACGATATTCTCGTCTTTACATGCCTGTTGATTGCTTTGGCTACATTTATCGCAAATAGTTGGATCATCTCAGTGATGTTTTCGCTCATAGTGTCGATGTCGTCTATGTCTTGTAGTGTCTCGAATCGAATTCGCAGTTCGAGTTGGAATTCAATCTTCTTTGTTCTTATTTGTGTCGTATCTACACTTGGTGGTCTCTTGTTTATCAAGTTCTTCCTTACAGCCTTGACGTCCACTTTGATGTTGCTTATTACCATTCTGTTGTAACTTCCGATGTTGACTTTGTTGATGACAGTTACAGTGACCGTGTCTGGCCTGTTTGTCACGATGTAGTAAATGTAATTCTTCGTTTCTACATTTGAGCTTTTCCACGTCCACCTCCTATCTGCTTTCTTCTGAAACATGGTATTCATGATTTTGTACATTCTTGATATTGTCCATCTAACCAAGTTGTCGCCTATTTAATTTCTCACACCTTGGCCAAATTTGTCTGTTGCCGTTTCCGAAATGTTTGTTCGTTTCCCTACTTGCGCATATAACGTGTAGTGGGTTGGCCTTTCTAAGGTACTTGCTTACATGAATGTTTATGTGTGCCTAAATGTGCGTGCAGATAAATAAAAATTGATAACAAAAATTACAACGAATTCCAGATAGGTAACTACACCGACTCATTTGATGTCACCTGAAGGTTGACCATGAGTAACTACACAAAGTCATCTGACACCACCTGAGGGTTGACACTGAGTAATGTTTTAATTGATATTCCCGCTGTACTTTGTAAAATATGTTTAGTTAATTTACAAAACAAATATCATAAGTGTACCAGTACATGTTGTGAACCTTGTAGGAAGATTGATTTGGGGGAAGACACTGAATGAGGTTAACATGTCAAAGAAAGTGCTAATGTATTCTTGCTCGCTTATTTTTTACATATTTATATTGTAGTCCCGTGCAAGAATAAGGTTGTTGTTTTGATGATGTTGAATAGATGATATGACCATTCTAAATTCATTTGTGAATTCGTTATAGTTTTCAGTTAAAGGCCTTGGAGGTCGGTATATATTTCTCCACCTCCATTTACTTGTATTATTTGTCACTCCCATTTTCATATATATTTAATTTCAACTTTATATATATATATATATATATATATATAAATCCCCCTTTAGTGCTGCAACTTTTTCCTTGGGATATACAGTCGTATCCATTTAATTCAATTAGTGATAAGTCATCATTATCAGAGAGGCAGCTCTCTTGGAAACATATTATACTAAATTTAAAACTTAAGGAAGATTCGTCATTTACAAATGCCTCGAGTTCATTAAACTTTGCGTTAGTGGACTGTATATTTGAGCTTAGGGTACTGGAATGTTTATTATTGTTTAGGACAAATTAGTAAAATAATTCAAAATCATAATATCACGATCAGCGTATTATTGGCAGTTCATTATTTTCATCAATAGTATTACTGATACTTAACATATTATTTAGTAATTTTTTTTGTAATACCACCTCTAAATGGGGGAAAATTTTCGTCAGTTATCATTTACCAGTATTTTAAATTTTAATGAGATCAGCATATTTTCAATGTGCAGTAATATTTCAATAAGGGTGTGTGCCTTTAGTGTTTGAGTTACAATTTTTTCAAGCAATATTTGTGTTTTGTTAATGTAAAGCTAAAGCGGTGCATGATAAGTAGCTACTTAAAGTGTCAGAGATAGAAAAAACCAGATTATGTTTAGAAAAAATACAAGAAAAAAAAGCGATGTAATAGAACAAAATCTGGACCATTTGACAAGATGGCCCGAAAAACGTAATTGATGACTTCCTGTTTTTAGCTAGTTCTCATGCTAAATGTCTCAGTGATATGCAGGCGTTTATCAAGCTATGTGGGCAACTTGGTGTCCCATTGGCGCCAGGGAAGACAGTGGGGCCATGTACAACACTGCAATTTTTGGGTATAACGTTAGATACCGTAAGTATAGAAGCATGTCTGCCTGATGATAAGCTAGCACAGTGTAGATCATTGTTGCAGTCGTTTTTGAGCAGGGAGAAAGTCACACTAAGGGAATTGCAATCGCTCATAGGGGTATTAAATTTAAGCTGTTATGTAATCCCAGGAAGATGTTTTTTACGGCGGTTAATTGATAAAACTTTGGGTGTCAACAGGCCACAGTTTCATATTAGACTGACTAGACAGGTGAAGCTAGATCTGCTAACTTGGCAGTAGTTTTTAACAAGTTTCAACGGAAAAGCCTTCTTCGTGGATGACAACTTTCTTACTGGGGATTACTTGCAATTATTTACGGATGCCTCAGGGGGCGTCGGCTATGGGGCGGTGTGTGGCCCCGAGTGGTTTTCTGGTAGATGGCCAATTTCTTGGAATGACCTCAATATCAAGTGAGTTATATCCAATTGTAGCGGCTGTGGAGACGTGGGGTGCTTCATGGGCCAACAGTAGTGTATGCTTCTACACAGATATTGAGGCATTGGTCGCGATCATTAATAAGCAGACGTCCAAGGAACCTTGTGTAATGGTGTTTATGAGAAAGTTAATTCTTTCTTGCTTGCGTTATAATATTCACTTTACAGCTCGCCATGTTCCAGGTCATGACAATACTCTCGCTGATAAATTATCTCGTTGTCAGATAGACGAGTTTCTGGCCCTGGCTCCATGGGCCAATTCCGAACCAGCGACGGTGCCGTTCCACGTCTCCCCAGCCGCCTTAGGGACACTGTCCAAGTACTGATGCAAGCGTCATTGACATCGTCATCAAAGGCCCAGTATGAAAGGGCTTGGACAAAATTGGTAGAGTTTTTTTCAATCTTTATGTTCTGTTCCTCGGTTACCTGTGCCCATCGCTATGATGATGGGTTTTATTGCGTATTTACATAATGCGGGGTATGCGCCTGCGTCTATTATTTCTACGGTCTCGGCCATTTCATATTTTCATAAAATTAATGGTTTGCAGGACCCAGCCAAGAATTTTATTATTGCCAAACTTTTGTCTGGGGCACAGAACTTGCGAACAGTGCATGATGTCAGGTTGCCCGTGACAATGCCAATACTTATACAGCTGATTAGTGCTCTGCCACACGTCTTTACCTCATATTATCAATGTGCAATGTTATGGGCTATGATGGTTCTCGCCTTCAGGGCTTACTTAAGGATAGGGGAAATGGTACCTCGATCAGGCAGATTGATGCACGGTTGCCTTAGGTTCCGAGATGTAGCGCTGAATGGGGACCTAATCACTATTTCTTTTCGTCATTTTAAGCATAGCGGTAGGCAGGGCCTCCAGTCATTGCAGGTCGATGGACAGTGTATTGCGGGCACTTAAATTTATCTAGCAAAATTTCTTAGAGAATTTTTTCTTCTTAGGGGTACAGGTGTGGCTCCATTATTTGCATATGCGGAGGGTACACCTATGCTACATCGCGAGTTCGATATGCTTCTAAAACGTCTATTGGAGTTTTGCGGGTTAAGCCCGAGGATGTTTAAAGGGCACAGCTTCAGAATTGGGGGAGCAACATCAGCTGCATTGCGAGGTGAATCAGATGCGCAAATTAGAGCAGCAGGTAGATAGTCGTCTGATGCGTTTAGGAAGTACATTCGCATATCGTAGGGTGGCACTGTAGGAACAGGGGTTGTTCAATTAGGTTTTATTCTCACGCTGTTAAGATGGCTCTGTGATGTCGGTTTTTCAATTAGGTTTTAATTTTACTTTGTTGCAACTACAGGGGATATGGCACAGACGCTGTCAGGGGCGGCGTCTGGCGCTGTATCTTCTGGGATAGAATGGGTGTTACACAACAGGAATATGACCGGTACTCTGACAGTGGCGGAGTTAGTGGTTGTATTTCTGTTGGGTACTCCGAGTGGGGGGATTAGTTTGGACTCTGACAATGGTGTGGTCTTTAACTAGCTTTTCGAATGTTTCTTGGATAAAAGGGGGTACACAATGGGGTTATGACCGGGATTCTGACAGTGGCGGAGTTAACGGTTGTATCTCTGTTGGGTACTCCGAGTTGGGGGATTAGTCTAGGCTCTGGCAGTGGCAGAGTCTAATGCTGGGACATGAGTAATTTGTATTATACTTGATGGTTATTATTATTACCTGTAGCTTTTGTAGGTTTTTAAGTCTTATTTGGTGGGGCTCGGTCACAATTTGGGTGACCTGGTGTCGGAGTGACCGCCACCCATATGGTGAATGTCGCATATTAGTCAGTAGTCATTTACTTATTAGGCATATTATTATCAATGGTGTGACCACACAATACATTTGCAAATTATACATATTGTCTTAAATTAGCAGTCATGGGCCGGTATGCTTGCTGTGATTATTAGATTTTATTATAGTTCTAGTGCTGTAATAAATGTCATTAACTTGGCCTGTTTCAATCTATACTTGACTTGTGTTGTTTTTCTGCATAAAATAATGTACTTTTACAACTCAGTTTAAAAATAATGTAAAAATAATAGTACACGTAAATAATAATAAGAAGGTAACTCCACCGGTGCAGTGGGAAGTGTTCGCGCGTCATATGACACGTCTCTATGGAACTCCTCGGGAATGCAACTCTCGGTCTTCTGTGAGAGGACACTTAAAGAAATGTAAACCGCTCGACGGGTTTATAGGGCACTATAAATCGGGGTCGAACGGTAGTCGTTGTAGCAATAGCAGCAGCAGTCGGATTCTTTTTGTACGTTATTATACAATTTGTTAGGCGGTCATCCTCTTCTTCCTGGTGCAACGGAGGGCCCGTCCTACGCATCGACACGTTAAGGAAGGTCGGCAACATACTAAGCCGCATTCGTCCCGAAACACGTGGGGAGTTAGACGGCTTCGAAGCCTAGCAATGAGCGACCCTAGTAACGAGCCGTCAAGCAGCGGTTTTCAGTAGATGACACGAGCTTTGACATCGACTTGCTTGTGACGTTTTTCGCTTGTATCTTTGCTCAATAAAATACGTGTGCACTCGTATACTATCGCGTTGTGTTCGATTTTTATTTAACAAGTATAAACGTAACGTATGTAAAAGGATGGTTCAACGACGTATCCATATCGGAGACTGCGCAAGCGAGGTCCTTAACCCTGTTTTATCTTCTGCATTTATCACACACCTCCATCAATAACTTTGCGAACGTGTTTCGCCATTTTTATCACCGTAGCAGACCCCCAAAAAACGTTCTTTCAACGGTACCCTCTCCACTAGTTCAACGTTTCCAGTAGCCAGCAAATACTCTCTCAACTCTTTCGAGGTCGTGAACTTTGTCATCAATAAGTTCCGCATACAATCGACGCGGTTAGCATCACACTCGGATGCTCTTCTCGTCTTCCTTGTGGCTCTACTGCTCCATTTCGCCATGTATGCTGACCTTGCCTCTTTGATACTTTTCGCGCATTCGGCGTCTTCATTAAACACCACCTTTCTATATTGATAAGCGTGTTAAACAAATTTAAACACCCGATCGTACGCTTCGACTCGGCACGGGTAAAAGTTCGAGAGGAAAGAATCTGACCCCCCAAACCGAATAGCTATATTCATCATATATCCGACTCTATATCACTGGCTTACAATTTTTTATAAATGTTTCTCCATCACTTGTCTCAGAACGTTTAAGCGATGACAAAGGTTACTACCGTATATTCATGACGGAAGTCACGTCTACCAATGAAGGAACACAGTCCCTTGCATATGTCTACATAACAATGCGTGAGTGGGCATATATTCAGGCTCGAGTGGACATGCGCGAATGCGGGAATGAAGAGGAATCAATGAATGGTAGGCGTGGGCGGGGCCAGTAAGAGCGCATGCACGAACGTGACATGTCGCACGTGCGTAAAGGTGATATGATAGACTAAGGAACTGTAATTGCGTGGGAAATTGAGCTGGACAAAAAGTTACATCTTGTCCACTAGGTGCGCCTGTGATAGACTTATGGATGCTAATTGTGTATGTGCGCGCACATGAATGATGAAGTAATGCAGGCGTGGGAAATTATGAACGGAAAAGGTTACATCATGTCAACTAGGTAGTATATGTATGATAGACTTATGGGATCAAACTATGACATGAATAACGGGCAAGACTATAAAATGTATGCACACAGGATTCAAAATCAGCACGTTAAAAAGACATCTAGAAAAATATAAAGTTAAATAGATATCAAACTCAAAATAACAGACGTACAAGACGAATTACCACTCACAGAACCAAAATCGACACTTTCAAGAGACGTACATCTAGAAAAAGGATCACATTTTCGAGAGACATAAAGGTTAAACATCCACAAACCACAAAGTCAATACTTTCAATGGACAAACATGTTACTTATACAAACTGTTTACCCTCAAATTGACACGTAAAGTCACTGGGTGGCGCTTCTTGGTAGGACAATAGGCCAAACTATGACATGAATTATGGGTAAGACTACACAATTTAAGCACAGGGGTCCAAAATTACCACGTTTCAAAGAAAACCTTCAATATATATAAAACTCCAAACAACATACACTCAAAACGAAATACCACCCAAAGAAGCAAAATCGCATATTTCAAACACACACACAAGGCTAAACTCACACAAACAAGCAAAGTCAATATGTTCAATGGACAAACATGTTACTTATATGATCTGGTCACCCACAAACTGACACGTAACGTCACTAGATGGCGCTTCTTGGTAGGTCAATAGGTCAAACTATTACAGGAATGATGGGTAGGACTATAAAATTAATGCACACGGCGTCCAAAGTCAGCACGTTCAAAACACAAACATCTAGACAAATATAACGTTCAACAGATATGAATCACGAAACAACAGATATACATGAACAAATACCACTCAATGATTCAAAATCGCATAATTTCAATAGATATACAAGGCCACACACCCACAAACCAGTAAAGTCAAAACGTTTAATGAACAGACATGTTACCTACACGAACTTTTCACCCCTAAATTGACACAAATTCGCTAATTTGTGCTCAACATTTCGTTTGCATTTTCGAATTTCGGTTGTAGCTAGGTTAGGGGCCTCTTTGTAGATGTTGGTCTTCTATGTTTACAGTGTTTTCGTAAACTCTCCACATAATTAGTTTGAAAGCAATCTTTCGTATAGCTTCTTTTGATAGGTGTTTCTTCCTAGATCGTTTCCGTTGCTTTTTAGGGGAACAAATCTTTCAATAATGCCCTCAATCTCATTTTTCAAAATGGTCCAACATTCTTTTGCCGTCTTGTCCTTCATTCACTTTTCCAATCTATGTGTGCTAAATATGATCTCATTCATTTATATTTGTCTTTGTTAAAGTTTCTCCTCCATCGCTTTTTACCATTATTCCCTGATTGTACTTCTATAGTAAAAAGGATCTGGTCATGACAACAATATCTGAAAGGTTCGTGTATTTTAACATTATTAACTAATTCGTTTTGAGAAGAGAATATTAAATCCAAACCATTCCCACCTCTGGTTGGTTCCAAAACATGTTGGATAAGGAAACAGTCCTGTATCAGAAGTAGAAACTGTTGGTCGTCACCTCCAGCACTCTCAAGTGATTTCCACTGAATATGTCCATGATTGAAATCACCCATTATAACACATTCCCCTTTGCTTATCTCCTTTATAGCAGTGTGCAGTTTTACATCATACTCTTGTCTTATGTTAGGACTACGATAAACTAGTCCTATTGTTAATGTTGAGTTTCTGGTAACTATGTTCCACCAAATAGCTTCCTCGCAACCTGCTTCCCTTTTTATTTTTACTTCATATGTATGTACAGATTCTTTAATATACAGAATGACTCCGCCTCACCTTCTCTCTTGTCTCTCCTTTCTAAACATGACATAACCCGATAAAAATAATTCAGCATCTACCATGTTCTCATGTGTCTATGATTGTGTGATGCCAATAATATCGAGGTCTATATCTGCTAACATGTTAACTAAATCGCTTCTCTTATTTATGATGCTTCTGGCATTTAACATACACATCTAACGTCTTCATTTTTATGGATATTTGGTGAACCTTGTATATTTGTTTGTACTGTTTCTTTGAGGTGGCTCGACGTAGCTCCCCTGCATCTAGTTTAAAAACTAAACTGTATCTGTACCTAATGAATTCGCTCCCTAGAAGTGCTGCTCCTTTTCCTGTCAGACGTAACCCATCACTCATAAACAGATCTTCTCTCCCTACAAAGCTTTCCCACATGTCTATGAAGCCGACTCCTTCCTCCATACATAACTGCTGTACCAGTGTGTTGATGGCCATTCTTCTGCAATTCTTGTAGTATTGTCCTCTGCCACCCATTATCGGCAGTATACCCGATAACACGATCTGTCCAATGCGTGCCTCTTTCAGTGTGCAGACCAGTCTTCTATACTTACAAATGATGAACGACGTAGAGAGTAGATCCCCCGTTGCCATCACCTATGACCTGGCCAACTCTTTCTGTAACATTCCCTATCTTTGCCCCTGGTAGACACACGGTTATATCCCTGCTTGTTTATTGTCTTGTCCAACTTCCTGATAATAGAATCACCCATAATCACTGGCATCTGCATAACTCTTGCGTTCATTCTGTTCCAGCTTCTCAATACCGACCTGTTTACCTTTCTTACAGTCTTACCAACTGCCTCTGTGGTATCTACCTCTTCACCACCTGTATTGCCGCCGCGTCTCTCCTCGTTCTCTACAATCTGTCCATCTGTTGATTTTTACCCACTGAACCGTTTTCTTTTCCTCTGCTGAACCCTTTTCCTGCGTCCTTCTGTCTTTTTTTATGTCCTTCTTTCTTCGCACATGTCACCTTCCCTCCCCCAGTCTCCTTTCTTCAGTATCCGTGTCACAACCCTGCTCCTTCTGTGTCGTAGTATTCCCAAACTCTCTCCATGCCATCCCTCTCAGTTCCATATATTTCCATGTTGATTCTCACCTCCATCTCCTTCACTACATCCGTCAACTTACACACCTCCTTCATGTGTGGGGGTGTGTGGGGGGTGTGCGCGTGTGTGCGTGTATATAAATATATATGTTTATATATACATATTTGTATATATATATATATGTATATATATATATATATACATATATATATATATATATATATATATACACACACACACACACACACACACACACACACACACACACACACACACACACACACACACACACACACACACACACACACACACACACACACACACACACACACACACACACACACACACACACACACACACACACACACACACACACACATATATATATATATATATATAGAAGCACACACGTGTATATATATATATATATGCACATATATATATATATACATGTATATATATATATATGTATATATATATATATATATATATATACACGCATACGCGCACATACCCCCCCCCCATACACAAACCTACTGTTTTATAATTATACTGATTTATTGGTTGATATTCTGATGAAGCAGAGTCAATTATCATAGAAATTATCATATACATATATACATATAGGTTGTATATGACATTCCCTCTCTGACATGAGAATGAACGATTGAAGTAACACTATAATATACGCTAAAGTCAGGGCGTACTCCTCTAAAAGCCACTTGAACCTGTACAATCGGCTCATTATTTGGCGCAATGATAAACAGTACTGGGATTAGTGCTGTGACAGAAACATCAACTGGAGAGTATGTTTATGTAACAACGGTATCCCGACCTAGTGCAATCCAGCCTGGTTGATTGCACACTTGAATATAACTGGCGTTCATCTAAGCTTGACTATTAAAACATTGCAATGATAAGAATCAATATTTTTAAATTCAATTCAAAATTGTTTCTGAAATAAACACATACTGGCTGCAATAGCCACAACATCATTTTTGTAGTGAATTAATTACAAAATTATATGTTGTTCGAAAGGATTACACTGGAAGTAAAAACACTAGTAGTTAATGTATCCCTAACTATACATATAATATCCATTTGAGTAATTAGAAAATGAGCAATTAGAAGACACTGAATAACTTACTAAAATGCCTACATATAAAAAGACAAAGTGTGATAGGTGACATTGTCAAATAAATATAAAATGCAAACTAAAATAAATAAATAAATGCCAAAACAAAATATTGGAATACACTTACTATTCTGATAGTTCAGAAATAGCATTGGCATAAATGATTATAAATCAGTAGGTAACGAAATAAAAAAAACTGATTTTCGTATTCAGACCTTCCGATATTTAAAAAGTGCTTCATGAAATATTGTAGAAAGTTGGGGACAATTTCTAGTGGTCTACGTTATATATATATATATATACATATATATATATATGTGTGTGTGTGTGTGTGTTTCTGGATTGGTAGTATATATTTGTTGTTGATAATGCTACACATTAAAAAAAAAAATATATCCACTACTTGATTTTATGCCGTCGCCATAAGGAACTACATACCCGGCGAAGCGTGCCTGCAAATTTAGATGCAGTATACCTCGGGTGTTTGGTGCGCAACACATGCTGAAGTTGTTTCTTTCCATACGATAAACACATTACCACACTAAATATATGCATTTTGTTTGCCTTAATTATGTTCAGCTGATGCTATTTAAAGTCAGCTAAATTTATATTTAATTGTTTATGCTAATTGCATGCAGCCGCCACTCCTAGTAACTTAATTAGCCATGTAAATGTCGTAAACAAGGTTTATAAATATCTTATTCAAATGAGTACCCTACATATCAACCTAGTCTATTGACTAATTATGTTTCAACAGACAGTTAACCGTCGGAGAATCGGTGAATCGAAGTACAACTGAATTAAAGTCACTGCGTGTCTTGCGTCGCATCTCTGGAGGTATGTACGAGAGAATGTGTCCGTGTGTTGCAGTCATGTAATCATAACGTTTACATAGTTTGTATTGCCTTTTCGGGTGTGTGCGAGTATACAATTATTTATTCCGCAAAACGTAATGAGTATGTTTATCATTTAAGAGAACATTAAGGAACTCCCATGAGTAGTCAGATGATGAAGCACGAGATTGCATGACGATCATGTAGAACACTAAACAACTTTAAAGTATTGACAATGTTTCGTATTATTACATTAACGTTAAACTGTGGTGTCGGAGATATATTCCATTACATAACTCAATTGCGGGGGGGGGGGTCAATTAAATCTTGCAGCAGGGCTTGGCCTCGTTACGCCACTGCATACTATTCAAGACAAGGTTGGAAATACATAAGACGTTGAGAAGGCTCTGAGAGAATAATACACTAGCAGAGAAAATAAACGATCGACAAGTCAAAACCATCGGGTAAATTGAAAATAGTAAAGATGTTAGACGAAATGTTAGAAAAAAAAAGCAAATCTTTAAACGAAGAACTGTACGATGATGTAATGTGACCAGATCGCAATAAGTAATGAAGAACTGTTCGATGATGTAATGTGACCAGATCGCAATAAGTAATGAAGAACTGTACGAAGATGTAATGTGACCAGATCGCAATAAGTAATGAAGAACTGTTCGATGATGTAATGTGACCAGATCGCAATAAGTAATGAAGAACTGTACGATGATGTAATGTGACCAGATCGCAATAAGTAATGAAGAAGACATATTGAAAACACGATGAAATAATTGACTCGGAAACAATTATTTTGGATATGCTTATAGGAACGTCAGTGAGATAGATGCACAGTTTATTAGAAGCACAACTTGATACTGCCATAACACAATCGTTTATCTATCTCTTTCTTAGAAAGCACCACAGCTGTACTTCATAGCATACCATAAGTAAAATATAATAAATGAATGAATTTGTGTAAACAAAATGTTTAGAATGAATAATTTGTATCGCTAATGATATACTTATCATTGCTTCGACACCACAGTCGCACGTTAATGTAATGATATGAACCGTTGTCAATAATTCATAATTGTTTAGTGTTCTACACATTCGTCGCGCAGCCTTGTGCTTCATCATCTGACTGCTCACAGGATTTCCTTTTACTCTTCCGAAACCACACTACACAAATACCACGATTGCATAGTCGATTTAATGCGTGGCGGCTCAACGATAAAACGGACTAAATAGTATATTTATGTTATTGAAGAACGCTAAAACAGGAGTGAACTATATACATATATATATATATATAATTATATATAGTCTGTTTAATTTATTTCCAATTATTTAGAGTTGAACGACTTCTTAGAAGCATGACGGAAATAAGCCGAATGGACATGGTTTTGTTGCTGCTTTGCCTGGAAGTGGCCTACGGTTAGTACGTCATTCTACACGTTGCCTCGATGTTACATTTGCATTTCCAACCGTTTTGTTTTTTCAATAAATTATAAACAACAAGTAATAATTAACACATATAACTTCAAACATGTTCTGACGACATATGAATTATATGGAAGAACTGTATTTTGTAAAGTTGTGTGTCATATTTCCTTTGTTTGTAACAAAAAAAGATAAAGGAAACGTATAATAAATATATTTAGCGTTGCCATTACTCGCTAATCTTTTGTTCTATGTGGTAATAACTGATACAATCACAAAAATATGTCGACTATATATTCCAGCCAGTCAACTGTCCACCTGCAAGGGACAGTTTACACATATCGACGATATGACCATCACGCTGAGCACGACAGCTTCGAATACATGCCACTGCAGCGTCTGGTCACCACGCTGGACCTTTACGTTTATCGCCATCGCCAAGCGCACAGGTTCTCTTCTGCATGTCTGCGTGAACATCACTGGAGTAGGCAACACATCGCATTTGAAGAAAACTGAATGTATCATTGGAAACAAAGCTAGAGGTCGCAAAGCCTGTCTTCTTTTCGTATGTATCATGGTGCAGATCGGACTTGACGGCTCGCCGGGAATAAACTTAACCCGTGAGTGTCCGAAAGAAGTAATGAAAATTCGGGACGTCATAATTTTTTTTACAAAATTAATGTTAACAATTATTTATCTGTGGCATTGTGAGGATATGTGCGTGCGCGCGCGTGTATGTGTGTGCGTGTACGCAGGAGTACGTGTGTCTGTGATAGGCGAATTTATGCATGCATATGTGTGTTTGTGTGTGCGTGTGCGTTTATGCGAGTGTGTGTGCGAGTGCGTGTGTATTTGAATTTGCGGATTGGTGGTAATATATATTTTTCCACGATCTCCCATGTAATCAGCCTGACCCCCATTTGCCGTGATCAGTATCTGTCGGTTACAATGAACAAACGAGAGTATTACAATAACTGCCTAAGATGATTGTGTTTTAAGACAAAATAACGCTATATAATACGTTTAAACAACTGTAGTGACAAGAGTTCATTGCTTTTGAAAACGAAATAACGCATAATTCCAAAGACCATTTGAAAAGTTCAATAAACTAATTGACAGTTATTTGACCAACGCTGCCATGATGTAGGTGAACAGTGATTATTGCGTGACACTTAAAACAACCATTCGTTATTTCTTGCAGCTACGCCCTTGGCGGCAACAATATCTGGTAAATGTCAATACCGAAACATACAAACAACTACTACAAAGAGAACAACACCGAGGACTACAACGAAGAAAGCAACTACGACAACAAAACAACCACCACCACCACCAACAACAACAAAAACAACAACTACTACTATGAAAATGACTCCCACAGCGACTTCAATGACTTTCACCTTATCGACAACAACTCTCAAACAACCATCGACAATGAGAGAAACTACGTCACAGAAGCCACTAACAGAATTCACGACGCTAACTCCGGCTGATGTATCTACTAAGAAACCATCAACTGCTACAGCAAGTCCGAGCAATAAACAAACTACAACACTAGCTGCGTTAACTACGACAGTGAGAGTTGTTACTACGGAAATACCAGGAACTTCAATATTAACAACAACAAGAAACACAGTAACAACACAAAGTCCTATACCCATTACTACTCAATTGCTAGACAATCACAAATTATCAACATTAATTACGAAATCGACGACGACTAATTTAACAAAAATATCACAAAAGCAACCTAAAGAATTCACGGTATCCGCGGTTACATCTCCTGCGACTACAGTGTCGCCGATGACGATGGAATCAAAGTCAACAAAACAAAGTGGTGTCAGTACTTTGCATATCACAATAGTGCCTGTATCGCAGACACCTTCAGAAAGTACTGGTGGACCGACTAGAACAACGTCGTTACTCTATGTCACTGACATTACAAATTACTTCGGAAACACTTCAGCTGCGCGAAATGACAACATTAGAACAACGGAAGTAGATGGCGGAGAGGAAAGGGTGTCAGACTCAGCAAAGGACTTAAACAGAGACACTAACGTCTACCAGGTGACAACGCCGGCTGTCTCATCCGAAACGTCGCTCGGTCTCAACCCTCAGGTGATCTCAGGTGTGTCGGTGTAGCTACTCATTGTCAACAGTCAGGTGATGTCATGTGGGTCGGTGTAGTTACTTAGAGTCAACCCTCAGGGGGTGTCAGGTGAGTCGGTGTAGTTAGTCCGTGTCAACCCTCAGTTGCTGTCAGGTGAGACAGTTTAGTTACTCAGTGTCAACCCTCAGGTGGTGTCAGGTGAATCAGTGTACTTACTCAGTGTCAACCCTCAGGTGATGTCTGGTGAGTCAGTGTAGTTACTCGGTGTCAACCTCAGGTGGTGTCAGGTGAGTCGGTGTAGTCACTCAGTGTCAATCCTCAGTTGCTGTCAGGTGAGTAGGTTTAGTTACTCAGTGTCAACCCTCAGGTGGTGTCAGGTGAGTCAGTGTAGTTACTCAGTGTCAACACTCAGGTGATGTCAGGTGAGTCAGTGTAGTTACTCAGTGTCAACCCTCAGGTGAAGGTGATGTCAGGTGGTTCGGTGTAGTTACCCATCTGGAATTCGTCGTAATTTAAATTATGTTGTTTCTCTTGTAGTTTCCATCACTGTGATAGGCGTAGTCCTTTTAATCATCAGTGCTGTCGCCTGTATCGGATTCATAATTACCAGGTGAGATGTTGTGATTATTGTAGCCTCGCCATATTGCGTACGGCACGCATGTTTAGACACTCATAAACATGCACGTAAGCAAGTACACCATCACGTATACGTGCGCAAACACATGCAGATACACATGCAACACACCATGCACCACACACCACACACCACACACCACACATCAAGCACCACGCACCACGCACCACGCACCACGCACCACGCACCACGCACCACGCACCACGCACCACGCACCACGCACCACGCACAACACAACACGACGCACGGCGCACGGCGCACGACGCACGACGCACGACGCACGACGCACCACTCACCACGCACCACGCACCACGCACCACGCACCACGCACCGCGCGACTCGCACCATGCACCACGCACCAAGCACCATGCACCACGCACCATCCATCACACACAACACACCATGCGCACGCTGACACACGCACACACACTGACACACGCACACACACTGACACACGCACACACGCATTCACGCACGCACGCACGCACGCACGCAGATACCACATACGGTGGCAAAATGTAAAATAGCGAGATAATAATTAAGGTCTTTATTCTTTCGACAACATTTTAATTGTACTACCTGCAACTTATCATTTAACGTGGCGGGCCTTGCATTTTGGCATTTCCGTTTAATTAAACATGACCTGATGTATTTTATTTACAATTCCAAATGTTTCAGACGAAGACGAAGGCAAATATTGAATATAAGGAAAAGACAAGAGAGATACGACGCTGGCTTGAATTGCACAAATGCGTGTACAGCAGACCTCAATACAAGTGAACCATAAAACCAAGCACTGTTTTCACGTAGGAGATGACAAACATTGACTATAATTTGACATCTTTAGTAAAAGTAATCACACATACCCTTTACATTTGCATGTCCATTACATTGCCACTCATCCGCTGGCAATCTAACCAGATTGTTGATGCTCGTCAAAAAGAGCAGTTGCCTAGTTGTATTGGACACAGAGGGCAATGTGTGTGTGCTTTTATTAATTTGTCTGTCATTCCAAAAATGCTATTACTGATTTATTGTATGCAACGTGGTCGTCTCGACACAGAATCATGCATGTTGAGTCTCGCGTGGATATTGAGCTTTCATCTGAACAAATTGGCATATTGGGAATGAATAAATATATGCAGGTAAATATCATGCGTGTGTGTATGTGCGCGGGTGTGTGTATGCGTGCGTGTTTATGTGTGTGTCTGTGTGTGTGCGTGCGTGTGCGTGTGCATGTAAGGGGGTTCTGTGTGTGTGTGGCGTGATTGTGTGCTTGCGCACGTGCCCTAGATGGCACTAGTATATTACTACAACGAAAAAAGTGGGACATCGAAATATTCGTAAAAATTGTGTTTTTTCGTGATATGTTTATAGATTGAACATGTTTTAGTTGGTTTTACCCATAGTAGTAATATTTTGTTGATAGGTTATATAATATCGTTAATGAATTATTAATGTAGATGCTACATACTAGAAATACAAACATGTAGTTGTGATATTGCTACCACACATAAGTCGATCGTAATTTTGTGAAATTAGATTTACTTTATGACTGAACATGTATCAGTACAATGTGTTATGGGCGTTTTGCATTGATACCAATAAAGTTTGATGTACATCTTACTACAGCAGAAATGGTTTCTAATTCCAGTAATTTCCGTTGACCTTAATGTGTATATGGACATATGCATTCCCGTAAGCAATCAGTATTTACTTCCCCAAAAATCCAAAATACGGGCAACTAACAACCAATAGTCATACTTCCATGAAAGCAGTTTATTCGATATGTGATGAAAAGTTAATAATTAAATCGACATAATATTTGTTATTAATGTCCTTTCCATTTTACTCAAAGGAATATGGGTGAATTGATTATTACACGCACGCACGCACACACACAAACGCAAAGACACACGTATATAAACATATGTACGCGCGTATACACACGCACACACGCACAAACCTATATAAACATGATGGCACTCACTCACGCACGAACGAACACACGCACACACGCAAGCATGCGAATTTGGTCTTACTGGTCTTCTGGACGTTACAATATTTATTATATTTTTTGTTCTATGACGGCTAGGATATTGATTTTATAATATAAATTGGTGAATGAGCGTGTTATTGGCCTGATATTAGCGCTATGCAATATGTCCTTGTCATTAGATCCTATAATTAACACAATGATGTTGCTTAGTATATATATATATATATCGTACTAATACTGGTTATCCATTCTTGAATGTTTGAACTTATTTAATCTGCCTAATTGGCGTATTATTTGATGCAATGGTCAACAAAGCGGAGATAAGTGTTGTGCCACGTCTGTCGGCGGTCTAGTGTGTTTGAACAATAACGTAGGACACTTCTTCCAATTAACAATGTAGCCTACTTGTTGCTATTTGTACACTGCAAGAACACACACATTACGAAGATATGTTCAACGCCGAGAGGCCCATACGAAGGACACCTTGCCAGCTGGACACTTTTATAAACAATGAGCTTATAAGGAAACTCCACCATTAAGTAGAATCGCATAGTTAAATTGAAGGAGCTTTTTGTTTAAAAAAGCCGCCGGTGTATCACCGAGAACACTATCGTGATACACCGGCACATATGTCACAATAGCGCGTCCCCGTTGCGTTTTCCGTATGGAAGATCACTGTTGATGAGCTAAATAAATTATAAAGAGCAAAACCGGTTCGATTGCTTGAACTAGTTGCACTAAACGCTTGCACGATTAAGTGCTATAACACAGTCTTGTAACATGTTTAATGTAGAAGAAAACGGCATTTAAAAACACATTTTGTTGTAATAATTGGCACAAAACCAATTGTACATGCCTTAAAAGCATATTTGAGATAAGATAGACTGGTTCATGTCGGTGAATACGAACGTTTTGAAAATGTGGACGTAAAGGGTTTTTATGATTTGTTTGAATGAATGAATGATTCGTTTACTCTAACATTGGCAACATTTGATAGGAAAAGACAACAATGTATATATACACATACATAACCATATACACATCCATATATTTGATGCGATATAATTATACATAATCTAAAAAAGACGATATACACACATAAGTGTGTATATAATGTTTGAAGGGGGTAAACACGAAGTTTTATGTGCGTTTACCCCTGGAAACCACATTAAAGGAAGACAAAAGGCAACGTTGTGGTGTTAAGCACCTAAAAGAGTTAACACAAACTAACCATTTGCATCTACAATCAACATTTTCAGTTCAGTGGTTTACTCAGAATGTAGTCTTAAAGTGGAAGATTCTAACGAAATCTGCGATAACATGCAGACTGCCATCTTAGTGATGACGCGTTCATTTTGCCAAAAGCAACCAATAAACGAGCAGCATTATTTTTGCCGTGTACGTCACACAGTCGTGTGTTGTTCGCGTAGTTGGTTCATGTTCATGGGATGCGGTTCGTTATATTAGTATAATTTGAGCTTACAGTGAAAACGTGACTTGCAATATGCCATACTGCTCTGCATACGGTTGTAACAATAGTACAGCGAAGGAGAATGAGCTGCCTTTTTTGCTTCCCTTTGAAACGACCAGAGGTGAAACAGTGAATTCACAACTGTGGACGGGCTGGTTGGAAGCCTTCGAAATACAACGCACTATGTTCAGATCATTTTGAAGAAACGTGCTTCGAAGGAAATCTATATCCTCAGTTAATGACACAAGATCCGACAAAACGTCGCTGACGTCGATGTTTGAAGCCAGGTGCAGTGCCTACGATATTTAGTCACGGACCTCAGCCGTCGAAGCGACACATATTTTCGGTCAAACACGCCGAGAAATCAGATTGCAAGAAGGTTAGTACCAAGTTACTTGGTATCCAATTATAATCTGTTGACATTTGAGATGCAAAATATGCTGGAGGCAAGCTAGAACAGTACCAGAATGTACTACATTGATCTATAAAGAGTTTAGTCTTTAAAAGATAGCCGAATAGCAAAAGTTAACGGCAATCAAATCGCGTGAGCGATATTACAGTAATGGATTAACATGGGCTGGAATAATTGTCGTTTATAATAACATTGCAAAACTTACTGTATTTTGTGTTAAATGAACAAAAACTTGTAAATACGTTCTGCATTCAATAATATTGCATTAGACATGGTCATATATCGAAATGTTTGGCCTAATCTTTACGTCATGATGCTATATAATTACGTGTGACTACTGTTTATGTGACGAAGAATATCACTATATGTAAAACGTTTAAAATGAGTTCATTTGTATTTAGTAAAATTACATAATGCTACTAAGTTTTAGTTAAGGGGATACAACCCAGGTGAAAGTGTTTTTTATGCCAGATTATGATAGCTTATTATGTTTACTGTGAATATATATAATTTTACAACAATTACATACCTTTAAACCACTCTTATCCATGGAATAAGGGTGTCAATATCAAGTCATTTGTATCCATTATGCCACATTTGATGGCCATTTTCTATAAAAAAAACATTTAAATTCTGCATTTGGAAGGATATCTCTGGGAGAAATTATGTGATCCAAATATAGTTATCAGTGAGCTCACCAGATACACCATGTTTGTATTATAAAAATACTGGCATCACTCAATAATCATATATTGTTGAAATATATTTAACATACCATGTGTACACATCTTCACTAACTTGTTTTTTGCACACTAATAGCAAAATGAGGTAACAGCTGTTGTGAAAATATCTTGAATTTGGATCAAAAATATAATTGCGAGTGAGTGCGAATGTGAAGAGTGTCGACGGGGATAGAACAAAAGGGGAGTTAATTCCTGTTTATTTTCTATCATAGCTCTGCCTTTGCCCTGTACAATTTTGGTTCACATGAATCATGGAACCATTCAACTACATTTCTTTTAAACAATGAGGGTACAGCCTTGGGTGGTATTCGAAAATGGACATGTCAAAGTTCAAACACTGAGTCCAGTGGCACTGAGTCTAAGAGTAAGATCTAACGAAGTTAAAAGTCAACCAATCCCAAATGTAAGACAAGTGACGTGTCCCGGCCCGAGCGATCATCTCTCGATGTTCATACGCAGCCCGGAACTTCATCGGTTATTTAAACAATAAACTAACATAACATTTCCACTGCCCATGGGCCTTCCTGTTCGTGCCCACCGGCACGCGCCTCTGCCCTATCTTCCAACACAGGCCCTTGTTTTTGTGGTTCAAACCGGTAACCAGCTGCCTCGAAATCGATTTGGTTTTCGTTGTCTTCGGAAGAATCGGAAAGCCATCTTATTTACACAGTCACAACGCATGCGCGCATAGTTTAATTGGTAAATTTACCATAACGCCACCTAACGGAGTGGGGAACAAATAGTACGCAGAAACTTTACGACAGTGTGACGTCACTTTCTTCTAACAATGGCGTAGTCCATAGAAATTCGGTAGTTGTGTGTTCAAAAATGTTTTTCTGGTAAACCGCTGACGTTAAAAATTTTATTGTAGTTAGAAATTGTTAGTTTGTATTAACACTTTTAGATGCTTAACACCAAAACGTTGCCTTTTGTTTTCCTTTAAAGTAAAAGTATTAGGTTTCCCACACGTGTGCTTTTTTCTTTTTTACACACTAAAACCAATACATATTGTGCACCCTCTCAATGCATTTATTGTGATGCACGATACGCAGGTTATCGAATATTACATAGCATGATTCAATACGTTAACACTTACACAGTAAGATATTTGTAAAATATACTTTTTTTTATACAGACTCAAATGTAATTATATTAATTATGTCATTACTCAGAGAATTCCACAACCGCACTCCGTAGACACAGAGATGCATCGATCCCATTGTGGAATGAACGCGGAGCCTTCTAAATCATGATTAGCTCTCAACGAGTACGACATTGCCGCCTAACAAATAGACATTGAATGTTTGATGATAAACAGCAGTAGTAAGCTTTGTACATGAATAATAATAACGAGATCCAAAGCTTGGCACCTAATATAATGCGAATAACTATATTTTTTATAGTAAGAAAATACCATTAATATTTGTCGGGTATGTATTACTCCATATTTCTACACAGTATGATAAATGGGGTCACATGTTCGGTGACCTGTGGCGAAATACCCCCACATTTGGGATTATTATAATTTTAGATTTAGTGTTTTTGGCAGCAGATAGCGTGGTATTCAGAAAGGCACTTTTTAGTTAATCATGTTGGCTTAGTTAATCATGTTGGCTTTAAAATTAACTACACATAACAAGCTCTGCTGTGATTACATGTCATTCCTTTCAATTGTTCTAGGAATACCACTGCTGCTTTATATGTTGAAATGTGGGCTCTAACAGCCTGATGCTCAGGAGACTAGTATGGGCTCAGTCACAGGCCTGGCATTGGGTTGTAGAGTCCACATTTCTTTTACTTAAATATTACAGTGTGCCAAAAAGGCCTATACACTGGTTACCCATAATAAACAAACGTCATCCATTTGGCCTTTTTCATATCTATATTGTCTCCGTGTTGTTGCTTGCATAAATAAAGCAAAGACAATGAACAATATAGAATATACATACCGTTTTTGTTAAGCAGATGACTGCATCTATACATTATAGCTGTACTTTTGGAAAACTTTGATTTTACGTATTTAACATGAACATTCCAATTAAGTAAGTCATAAACATACCCCCCCAAAACATTTATAACACGTACTCTTTCAATGTTAACATTCCTTATATTTATAACGACATCCCTGTTAAGCATACGATTTTCAAATAACACATACTTTGTTTTAGAAATGTTTAATGTTAACTGCAAACCAAGTAGACATTTTGTCTAGTCCGCTGCACATTGTATCACTCAGTCTTTTGATATCGCTATCTGCACAATAAATGTTCGTATCATCTGCAAAGAGGATATATTTTACAAGCTTAGATATGTTGCACATATCATTAACGTATAATATAATTAGCTTGGGGCCTAAAATCGAACCTTGCAGCAATCCGCATGATATACTGTGTACAGCAGACTTACATTCATCAATTGACACAAATTGTCTTCTGTTTTCTAGATAACTGTTTAACCACTTATATGCCATTCCGCGGATAGCACGAAATTCAATTGTTTACATAATACTTGGTGATCAACCGCTTCGAATGCTTTTTAAAATATATGAAAACACCTACAGCACATTTTTTTCATCTAATGATTGGCTTATTCTATGTATGATAATTTCGGGCCTAAGTTAGTAAAAAAAAGTATTGAACATATCTGCCATATCCTTTTTATTACTAGCAGTTACACCATTATTAACAAGAAGGTCGGCGAAGTGGTTCCCTGAATGAGTTGTTCCCATTACATGTTTTGTATATTTTCCTGGTACCAGCAATATCATTTCTTTTCTCTTCAAGAAGACCGTTATAGTACTGTTTTTAACAGATCTTAGAATACTATTTAACTTATTTTACATGTTTAATACATGATTTCGGAATTAATTGATTTACACGACTGTTTTAAATAATTTTGTTTTTCTTCAGTCCTTTTGTAAACCATGCGTTTTTCAAATTCAACTTCGCCACTTTAGGCTGACTAATATTTAGTGGAAGTGTTTACTGTACATTTATTGAAAACGTCTGTAGAAAATAGTCATATGCTAGATTAACATCGTCATTATTCGTTGATGTTTTCATGACTAATGTTACGTACACATTTGTTTGAAGAACTACTTATACTTTTATATATATTACATTTGCACAAAGCAAATATAGGGAGATGATCGCAAAAATCAGTTACTAACAGTCCACTGTCAATCTTGCATTCAAGGTCTAAAGTGAAGATATTGTTTATCAAGTTTGCAGATGCGCATTAAAACACATCGTCAAGTACAATCAACCTGGTTTCACATATCCGGCCGTAAAGCTCTTTCTTAATATAAATGGCCACATCACCACCTTTGTTTGTTATCCCTGACAATGTTTTAAGTTGTCAACTACATGATATGAAAACTTTACAAACTGCATGATATGGGTAAACTGTGATAATATACTTGCTTCATCTGTGTTTGTGTAAACGATTATTCTGTTAATACATTAGCATCGGAACCGAGGGAAATCCCTCACCCCATATGTAGGCATAGTAGGCATGCAGCGGCCAATCCTGTCAACTTAATTAATGATGTTAATGTCGTAAACAAGCGGTGTTTCTAAATATAAATGCGTGTATACATATACACTAGAAGCGTGGCTTGTGTCAGAGAGTTGCATGTCTTTCAAGAAACACTATCTACATATATTATTGAACAGTCTTTGTGTTGCATCCTATTAGAGGTACGTGGAGAAAATTATTCGCGTATATGTCGATTTGCTAAATGCAACGTTTTGTAAAGGATTTTTGTTATGCACAGCAGGAGGTCAGTAGTAATAGATGTCCCTTATGATGGACGCTGGCGCCCCCTGGGGGAAATCCTATGTTAAGAGATAGGGATTTTCCTCCAAGACGCTCCAAAACCGCGCCCAGGTTAAAGATAGGGATTTTTAACGTGGGAGAGATAGGGGTTCCTCCAAATCTTGTAAACGACTTCTCGCAGACTGCTCCTGGGTTAAAGATAGGAGATTTTCCTATGTTAAGAGATAGGATTCTCCCAAAACTGGTAAACGACAAAACTCTTTTACAAATTCCTTCCGATTTGCTCCGAAAACGGTTTTCGAGATACGGATTTTGCGCATTACCACTCCCGGGTTAAAGATAGGGATTTTTAACGTGGAAGAGATAGGGGTCCCCCCGGAAATGGTTTTCGAGATTACGCGATGTGCAGACCGGGGCAATCCCATGTTAAAGCATAGGCCATTTTTATCGCAAAGGTATCCGACCACTTTTTGAATTTTTATCCATTTATCATTAGGATATAATGTATGTCAATGTATCTCGGTCTAAATTAAAACAACAGTTAAACCGCCGCTGCTATAACGGGTTAATAGTTTTACACGGGGTGCATTATTCTCGGATAATAAAACTACTGTGTATATTTAGGGTTTATTATAATGTGTGTTGATGTGGGAACCAGTCATGAATGTTTGTTATCTGGCTGATAACACCC
>OZ023208.1:57450612-57453112 GCA_963995525.1 Escarpia spicata
CATGTTTGAAATACAAATGTAGAGTGAATTTCATGTCACACGCACACGCACACGCACACGCACACGCACACGCACACGCACACGCACACGCACACGCACACGCACACACACACACACATTATATTCATTATTTTCCGCATATTCACAATGCAATATCACCTTGGCAACTGTTTCGAATTATGCACTTAGCTGACAATCTCCACCTTCTTTGCTCTCACAGTTACACTTTGCTTATGTCGCCTTAAGTTTTTGTATCAGTGTGTGTAAGATATCACGTAAGCTGAATATTTGTTTTTAATACCTATTTGTATTGAAAATTAATGCAGTATACTTTATAAGCCAATATGTGCAAATTGTGTACAATGTACATTTGATACTGTGTATATTCGACATACGTCAACTAATAACTCAATTATTTATCTGTGTTCTTTCACCTGAAGTCGAACAAATGTCATGCTTGAAAGGCAATATTCCAACTTCAACAGTGTGCTGCCGACAGTCAGTGATGACGTAACAGACTGAGTAAATACTCATTCTTCTTTAATAAGATATACTTAACTAGATTTGTAAATGGGTGATAATTATAGCATTGACTGGATCCAAACAAATGGAAACTTTGACTTTAGAAAGTTATACAATTAAATTAATCATTACGAAGATGACATATGATTCTCCCTTCTCACTAAATACAAACAAATGATTGTAAATATTTTACTCCAGCTGATTTATCAAAAGCTTTCCATTATGACAATGTATCCCGATCGATGTTCTGTTTGAACTCTGGTAGTTTAGAGGCACACTTGGATTCTGTACAAGAATTACTTTTTAATTTATATTTAAAAGTCCTCAAACTTAATATAATAAGCTTAATATATATATATATATAATTCGTTATTCCCTACAAAAAACCATAAGTGTCTACCACACTTTATTTTTAATACAATATTGCAAACTGTTGATGGGCATGGTGGAGTTGGAATATATATTAACGAAAGCTTGACCTAGACTAAACGTGAAACCTTTCCATTTTATTCCCCATGTATTTTAATCTATACTGTTTGATGTTCAAGGTAATCATAATAAACCTATTGTAGTAGATGTCATTTATCGTCCTAACTTTCCTCCTCGTGCAGATATCGATATGTTTATAAGTTGATGTTTATAAATTTGAAATGAAAAAGAAAATTGCTTATTTAATGGGCTATTATAACATTAATTTGCCAAACGTTGTCACCCATAAAAAAACCAATGACTTCATAGATAACATAATATGCCAAGGATTTATTCCGAAATATAACCAAACCAACACGAATAACATCATAATCGCAACACAAATGTACCACTTATATTCAAATCATGCTCATTCTAGTTATGAATCGGGTATTTTTGTTACTGATTACTGGAATATTTCATATAATATATGGTACACCTCGTCCACAAAAATCAGTACATGAGCAGATACGGCAGTTAATCAAGAACATTTTATCATTTAGAAATGTATTAGCTAAGGAAGATTACTGAACTGTAATATCCACTGCAGATGTGAGTGAAGCTTATGATTTTATGATAATGTACAAGTGTCTTTTCGAAATATCCTGTCCAATTAAACCTGTGAAAGTTAAGAAAAATACATTAAAGAGAACCTTGGATTACATCAGGCATATTGATTTGAACTCCAAATAAGACAAAGCTACTTCGAAATAAAATAAATAAAATAAAAATAAAATAACCTAATCCCGAAATGAAAAAATATATAACGAATATTGTACAGTATTTCATAAAATTAACAGAGCAGCAAAAATGCGTATTATACAGAATCGATAAATGAACGTGAACACAATATGAAAGAAATGTGGGCTGTAGTACGATAAGCAATACATAAACAAAACTAATACACCAATCTACCTGAAACAGTAATCATAAATGGACAAGATAAATCAAATTTAAACCAAAGTACAGAAGAAATTAATAATGTTTTGTTAGAATAGGTAAATGGATAAGCAAATGAATAGCTCTTCCTATTAAGCAATTTGAAACACTTCTGCGATGAATCTATCCCTTATTTTTTATGCAACCCACACAGACAACAAAAATATAAATAACTGTACGAAAACTTAAAATTAAATGCACCGAATGATTCAACGGATTATTCACTAATCTAATGCGAGCGACAATACATAACGTAGCCTTTCCGCTTGAGCATATATTAAACCGATCCTTTGTCACGGGCACTGTTCCTGAAAACTTAAAAACTGCTAAAGTATTTACCGTCTTCAAATCAGGTTTACTAATTATAGAATTATAAGAATTTTACATGCGATTTCAAAAATAATCGAAAAATTGTATGCAATAGACTAATCACATTACAAAAATAAGAATACAACCTTTAATAAAAACATCAGTATGGGTTTCGTGGAATTCAACCAATACTGCATCTGTTCAAGGATATTGCAGATGCAAACGATTACATAACAGAAGACCATACATTTGCTGTGTATCT